>BQNB010076340.1:5599-30370 GCA_026074375.1 Tanacetum coccineum
CAATGTTAAGAGTCTTAATTTTATCCATGTCCATTTTGACTTTACTATCATCTACATTTCCTTTTAAAGACTTAATTTTCTTCATTCACAGTTTCAGAACCATCATTCACAAACAAATTCACAACAGTTTTTACAATATCATGATCAATGACTTGTGCCAAGAGTCGTTCATTAACCAAGTATTGATTGAAGTTATTGAAGATGTCTTTTAATTCTTTTATAAACGGAATAATTTCATCTCGAAAACAAGCCTTTGTATGTTCAAACCCCCACGTGCCCTCAGTGATAGCTGTGGCAGTGGTTCTTTCTTTGACAACCTGATCAAAGCCAGCAAGATGGCGTTTAAGCTCTTTCAAGCTAGTATTCACCATACTCACTTTAGGAAATTCTTTTGGAACCTCAACTTTGTTGGTTGTGGAAGAAGGAGATGGGTCTAAAGGTGGGACCGAAGTCGCTTTCCAATAGGCATGTTCACTATATAAATCAGATTGTCGAACAAATCGTTTGTTGTAATCGTTATTAAGAACAACATAATTAATGGGTTTAGTGTTCACTTTATTTTTTACAACCATTGGATCTTGTTCTTTCAAAAGCATTTTTGAACGACTCTCTTCACAAAGCATTAATGTCTCATCAGAATCAGGAATCACAATAGTATCCATTTTAAGAATGACATTCCCGTCATACAGTTTTGGCTTTGACTCCCGAACTTTCTTCAGATAGAAAGGTTTTTCAAAACCGATAGCTTGTTTTGTGGAATGATCATAACAAATTTTGGATTTAGTCATCATATGAACAGTTTGCGCAGATTGACCTCTTTTGAAAATGATATTATCAAGTTGCTTAATTTTCTTTTCTAAAGCAATTTCTCAATCAATATTTCTGTTTTCTTCCTTTTTTAAATCATTTTTGAGATCAAAAACTGTTTTCATTAAAGAATCCTTTTCTTGCACTTGTTCAAAACGAGTTTGCTTAAGACGTTCAATCTCGGCACACTGTTCATTTGATCCTGAAAAACTGTTCTCAACATTTTGCATTTCTTTCAAATCTTTAACCTCTTTTTTATATCTGTCAAGCTCGGTAGTCAAAGCTTTATTGGCATTTTTATATTCCAGATTAACATTGGTGCAGTTCATCACTTGGGTATTTTATTGTTCAAACATAGATAATATCAGGACATCTTGTTGAGCAGAAGAGTTAGAATTCTGGACAATTTCCTGTTGTGTTTCACTCAGATACTGAGAATAAGGAATGATATTGCTATCATTGGTTATTTCAGTTTCTGTCTGATTCACATCATTAGACTGTTCAAAAGACGTCATTATCTGCTCACTTTGATTGATTAAATCATAGGCCAGATTATCCGAATTATTTACCTCAGTGAGTGCATCTGAGCCATTCCTGGAAAGATTCGTCATGAGAGCAATCTTGGCTGAGTTAAGTTCACCACAATCAGAGTCATAGGCATCCAGATCATCGTCTTGATAAGCAGCATTGTGGGTAATGACAGTCTGAGAGGTTTGAATGTCAGGAAGTACTGGATTTGCCAAAAATGCTATTTCTTCCTCTGTTAAAACTTAACCACTTGCTTGAGCTTAAACCAGCAACACTTTATCATTGAACCACGTTTCATCCCTTTTTCTCTTGGGCTTAGTACACTGCTTGGCAATATAACCCTCCATTGTAACAGATGACAGTCCGTTGTTTCCCTGTGTTGCTTCCACTTGCTCCAGGTGTGTATTTTCTCGTTGTTCCAGCAGCATAAGTAGTTTGTCTCCCCTGAACAGGTTGTACAGTTACTTTTCCATCATGGACAGTAGCTTGTTGACAAAGGTTTGATGAAGTCCTTAGCTGATTGTTTGTAGTAGGATACCGGGATGTGACAACAGCAGTTAAGAATGACATCATGTGATTGATCGCATCAATTGGATCATCCCCTTTCTGGAACACTGGAACAATTAGACTGGAGTCTGGTTGGGAAAATTCAGATTGTTGATGTTGGTAAGTTGTGGGAGCATATTCCAATTGCGGGATGGATGATTGTGGAGAATAAACGTTATGTTGAACTGAGGATTGGTACTCATTTGATGGATAAGTGATTGAAAGAGGTGTTGATTGACTGGTTGTGAATTGTTGAGTCTGATAAGGTGTTACAAACTGTGAGGACGGATATGGTGAAACATGATGTTAAAGTTGAGAGTTCAGTAGAGTGTGTAGATGAGATTGATAAGTTAACGGAGGTAAATGGTGAGATGCAACTAACACAAGAGGATCGGAGTTACGTTCATGCATCAAACGAACTTCATTTGCATGTCTTTCATGTTTTTGCAGGTAAGCATGAAGCTGATCAACATTGGTAGTATGCAAGTCTTTGACCAATTTATCATCAGTAACAAATTTGCTCCATTCATCAGGAAGAGTGTTTAAACACTTGGTGTTAACTTGAAATTGCTCCAATGGCATCTTGTAGATGTTCATATCATTGAGTAACAGAGTGAACCTCAAGTAGTACTCATGTAACGACTCTCCTTTCTTGTAAGTGAACTTATCAAATTCATCATACAGCTTGCATTCTCGTTCTTGTTTTGTTAACGACGTTCCTTGCATTAGCAGTTTAATCTTCTCCCAAAGATCTTTTGCAACACGATGTTGACTCACAAGAGCATAGATTTCAGTTAGAAGGCCTTGGAGAATGATGTTTATTGCTTTGATGTCACAATCAGCTTGAATGGCTTCAGCGGGAGTCAGTTCACTATATTCCTTAAGCCTTGTTACTCCATCCTCAGTGATTGAAGGCCAAACGAGTGGTCCTTTTTCAACAGAGGCAAGAATCATTCTTTCATAAGGTCTATTCAACATATACAGTTCCATTCGGCTCTTCCAAAAATAATACAAGTGTTTTTCAAGCATTGGTGGTTTGTTGTCTCCTCCTGAGAGAAGTGATTGTCGGCAAGAGTCGTCATTGTGGTATCAAAAAGATTACAAATTGATCGATCGGTGGTAGAAAGAAATTATGTTTGGTTATGTGATTGTTGAGTCTTGAAATTAAACTACATAGGATTTTATAATTCTTGACAAAACCAGGAAAACAAGTGTTTGTTTCACGGGATTTTACAAGTCAAAGAACTAACCATATAATTTATTATTTGAGTAATTTGAGTTTTTAAGTTAAACAATAGATAAGCTCGTTCGGTTCTAATTAATAATTACTTGTTCGGTTCAAACTGAGTTATCTCGTTCGGTTCAAGGTAGAAACACTTGTTCGGTTCAGGTAGTCTAAACTCGTTCGGTTCACCAAGTCTAAACTCGTTCGGTTCAAGTAAGAAACACTCATTCGGTTCAGGTAGTCTAAACTCGTTCGGTTCACCAAGTCTAAACCCTTTTTTTTTTTTTCCTTTTTTTTGTTTTTTCCTTTTTTTTTTTGATTTCTTTTTATTTTGACTTTCCTATTTTGTTTTTTTTTTCTTTCTTTTTTTTTTTTCTTTTTTTTTTCTTTTTTTTTTCTTTTTTTTTTTCTCCTTTTCTTTTTTTTTTTTCTTTTATCCCTTTTTTTCATTTTTTCTTTGTTTTTTTTTTTTTTTTCTTTTTTTTTTTTTCCTTTTTTTTTTTTTTTTTGTTTTTTTTTTTTTTTTTTTTTTTTTGTTTTTCTCTTTGTTCGTTTAAGTAAGAAACACTCGTTCGGTTCAGGTAGTCTAAACTCGTTCGGTTAACTAGGTCTAAACTCGTTCGGTTCAAATAAACTAAACTCGTTCGGTTCAAACTAAGAGTTATCTCGTTCGGCTATCTTGTTTGGTTCCAACTAGAAAACACTCGTTCGGTTCAAACAGGGAATTATCTTGTTCGGTGCAAACTAGAGTAATCTAGTTCGGTTCTCTCGATCGGTTATCTAGTTCGGTGACCTAGTTCGGTTGTCTAGTTCGGCTTACTCGTTCAATTGTCTAGTTCGGTTTACTCGTTCGATTGTCTAGTTCGGTTCCCACAACTCTGAAACCCAAATTTTCAAAACTCAAAAAGGCACATTTTTAATGATTTTTAGCAAAAAAATCTTGTACAACAAGTGCTACTAACCCTATAGGAACAATAAAAATGACAACTTTAAGGTTTTTAGGCCAAAAAAATTTTAGATCAAAATTTTTGCTCTTTATAAAGATTTTGAACACAAATCACAAGACAAACACAAAAACTAAACACACCACACCATGGCTCTTGATAACAATTGTAGAAACATGTAATCTTATGATCAAACCAAGAACAAGAGAGAGATGTGGGTTGTGATGTTAGAGAGAAATTGGATAGAATGGATGAATTGTATTAAGTGTGTGAAATGGAAAATGAAACAACCAACCCCTCTCCAAGGCTAGGAGAGGGATTATATAGTACATGGATGGCCGGCCCATGGGCTATGATGGGCTTCCCATGGGCCTTGGGCCAGACTAGATTACTATTCTAATCATTACACTAACTACGAGCTAAGACTATTACAACTTGGAAGTGACCGACACTTTTTGTGTTTCCAACAAAGGGGGAAAGGAAACCCAATTTTAGTCTAAGTAGGATTCTATTTAGGTAATTATCCAAACCTTTTTGTAAACACTATAAATACAAAACCCTTCTTCCTTTTTTTTTGGCCGGTCAAACTCAAGCAGAGAAAAAAAAAATTATCAAGATTTAAGTTGGTGATTTGTGTAATTATATCAAGGTTTTTAGGTAAGTTCTTAAACTCTTTTCAATTAATTTTTTTTAAATTAATGTAACAATAAATTGAAGGAATTAAGGTATTCATATTCTCTGTAAATTAATGATGTTAGACTAATTAGAAATGATTAGGGATGAATTATAAGCGTTTTGGTGTAATCGGTTAGGTCTAGAACGCGTTAGAATAGGAATTAGGTTTGAACAGAATTTTAGGTCATGTTGTTCGAATGATATCTCAATGATGGTAACGTCATTTTTTATGAAGGCTTATATCCATTGATAAGTTCAGAGAGTCTAGTTTTCAAAAAGTCTGGCCGCGACTAATATCGAGGTCGGGAAGTGGTTCCAATAATTTTCGCAAGAAAAGTTGTCAAAACAGTAAATTCGGGTCATATTTGGATCTAATTTCGGGGAGTAAAACCCCTACTTAAAATTCGAATTAGGGTTAGCCAAAAATCAGATGTCATATTTTAGGTGTCTATTAACTCCACTTCGAATGGCTAGCGCTAAAACATTTTCTAAGTATTTTTAAGGACGTTAAACTTCTTGGTGTGCGTTCAGATCCGAATCTGAGTACTTTGTAATTATGAATTTTTATAAAATAGTTCCACTTAATATTATTTTTTCTAAAAAATCACAGTAGCTCACAACTCATTGGGGAGCTAGGGGATGTAAGAAGAACCATCAATTAGGTGTTTTAGTATTTTATTTGTGGTCATATAATGACCACAAAATTCCGTCAGAAACTGTGAAATTAGAAGTTAATGGTTAAGGTTATATAGGGTATGAAAATGATACGGGAGATGTATTTAAAGGATTATAAACTTAGTGTAAGGTTTAGAAGTCCAACATATGATTGTTACATTGGTCTGGACATTTAGCCTAACCGAGTGTAACTTGTGTTTTTTTGTGTTTAGATTGTTTGCAAGATTTTGTCAAGTAGCTGAGCATCAGGTGAGTTTCATAGTCCCATTTTTACTATGTTTTCTTGGGATGGAGATGATGCAAAGGTTTTTTAAATGTTTTAATTGCTGTGATTATGTGGTTTAATTTACGCATGGACTTTTATGTAGCTATTATATGTTATGTGCTAAATGTTATGCGTTGTTGGAGCGGGGGTAACGTTCCTACCCAGTGTTGTGTGCTTTGGATCGGGGGTAACGTTCCTACCCATTACTATGAGATATGCTTTGTGGCTTGGATTAGGGGGGCACGTTCCGTCCTAGTTATGGTTGTTTTGTACGTATGCATGTTAGCCTGTATAATAGTTAGCTTAACTGTCCTACCATGTTCTGTTTTTATTAATCACACTAATTGATTTAAAGCTTGAATTGTGTGTCATAAACCTATGACTCTCACCAACCGTTGTGTTGACATTTTTAAGCATCATTTTCAGGTGAGCATGTTGAGGGTTTTGAAGCTAAAAGTGGCTAGAGAGACCTTCGGATTGCATATGGAGTTTATCTACTGATTTTCTTTTCGTACTTGTCGTAAAACTCTAAAAATAAATTATGAATTTCATAATGTCATACAATGACCTAAAATACGAGGTGTTATAGGGTGTTATAGTAATCAAAGTTCTGTTTTATTCATTGTTCTTCTTAGCAGCATAAGTTAGTTTCCGCATAGCTTATATTGTTCATAGTCATTGTTTCTCTTGTAGTTAGTTTGGATCTATCCAGATTGACTACCACCCTTAACAGGATAGAAAGATCTATTAAGTCTGGGATCTACACCTGGGAAGATCCCTCCGGTTCTGGCTGGATCATGGGAATGATTACCTAACCTTAACCACATTATAAGTCCAAAACAGTAAATTAAATGGTCGGTCATTGGTACTTCCACATTTCTGCTAACACGTAACCATTTGCTCCCCCTTTATATGTGCATCGATTAATCGAAAGAGTTTAGCACATATATGGGAAATCGTACACTCGAGATCTTAAAAATCACATTATTAGCCATATATTTTAATCACATTTCTCCCCTTATAAAAAATATTAAATCTCTTGATATTTTGGATATCAATTGATTCAAATATAAATGCTTTCGGGGAAAAAATGTTCAATTATTAACAAGTCGTATAAGGAACATTTTTAATGCTCCCCCTCAAATTATGAGGGTATTATATGGTGTTTGAGTATGTTAATTTGAAATTTTTTGAATTTACTAAGAAATTCTTGAAAATTCATACTCATACACTATATATGCCTAATTTTTAAGTCTACACTACACATTGATATATTCACAAGATTAATATGTACGTAGTTTGACCTGAATGATGAGAACATCATATGATAGAATCATATGGTTCTTTGTAGCATCCGTAGATCTATCTTTCCCGTAATCCCTTCCACCAACAAACTTCTCTAGATTCCGCATCAACCTCCTCTGATAAAGCTGCTTGTCTATATCCTGAACCATAACCCAAGCCCTCTTCTTGTCTAAGTTACTCCATTTCCTCATTGGCAGGTATTCCATCCTTATTCCCTTAGCAATATCATTAAGAGCAGACCAAACATCATCGAGCGTGCCATCACTGAATTTATGAAGTTCATCTGCATGCATCAATCGGTTTCTATTCATTTGGTCCTTATATATCACTCCTTTTGGGTCTGAATATGCAGTGTACGCGGTCCTTTTTCTGAGATTTGATCTGTATGTATCGGGTTTAGTGAGGTTGAGCTTCTTTTGGTAACTTTTGACACCTAATTGAAGATCTTCCACCCGCCTTTGAATGACAATACGTCTGGTGTACATACGTAATGCCACATTCAAATCATATCGTTCATCGATTAATAGATTGAATCATTTTTTGTTGAACGAGTAGAAATAACCTGCTTAATGACATGTAGACTTAGTCTTTTAAAATCACCTTCTTAAACATAAAAGCTTCTGATCATCACGACAAACTTCATCTCTTCTAGGGACCGAAGTCATACTTCTTCATAATCCATAAGTCCAGGCAAACACAGATACGTCTTCAATCTAGGAGTAAAATCTTTAGAACGAAGTCTACTTAGGTATCTGTAGAAGCTTTAGCGTTTGGGACCCTAGTGTAAAGTGACAAAGTAAGCATGTTGATCATATTTCACCTGCATGAGACTCCATAATTCGGGAACCAAGTCTTTGATCCATTGGAGCTCATAAGTAGCAGCCTTTGACTTTGTCACTGAAGTTGAGTAACGTCTGCTTAAGTCTCCACCCTTCAGATATTCCAGATCTTTATTAATGAAGTAATCCTTAGGGATAATTTGGCGTTCAAGATCAAAATTAATGGAAGAGGCTTTCTAAGATCAAACGGATACAATTTGTTTTAAGGGTTATGCCAGTCAAGTCATTCAGTTGTTGCTTTGGAACATTCTTCAAGATGGTACTCTAATTCAGTAATACTCTTTCAAGTGCCTTTGAGCAGGTTGAATGCCGGTCTAACCAGAATTTCTTGAGTCAGATTTAGAATCTTAAGCCTATTTATGACAAATGCAGAGAAATCAAATGAAGTATCATTGAACTCATCAAATGAAGTGGGAGGTTCTTCAACATGCACAACTTGACTAATCCAGGTCTGAGGAGGTCGAAAGTCAACTTGTCGTCTCTTACTCCAATCAGGATTAGGAGTTGGAGGTCGCTCGAGTTTCTTGAACCAGTCAGCTTTGGTAACCTCCTTGTCAGCGAGTTGTTCATCATTGTCTCCCATGACGAACTCCTGATCTTATTGCATGCCTGAGTCTTCAATAGTATAACTTGGCTCCTCTTCATGGGCAGACTTGCCGGAAGACTTATGTTGAGATTGTGAGACGTATTTAGAGGTGCTTGAAGACTTCTTTTCCTTTGACCTTGAATCTCTAGAGGAGTCAGCATCTTTACTCGATTTCCTTCTTTTCTTCCCTCGGTCCTAAAAACAATAAAAAGATCCAGCGGGAAGGGTCTCGATCTTTGTCTTTATCTCGACTCCTCTTCAACAAAAAGACTTCACCATATGAATCAAAGAGATCTTTGTCAGTGTTATAAGACTCGACCAGTGCATCATAAAGCTTTTTTTTGTAGTCAGCTTTATCATATGACTTTTTCTTCTCCATTTTGTCTATCAGTATCTTTGTAAGCTCAAACTCGAAGAGTGATGCGGCCGCCTCATAAGTAGACGTCGGTTGTGAAGAAGACCTTGTCAAGACTGCAACTTCTACTAATTCAGTGACATTTTTCTCTATCACAGGAGTTGCAAAATCTGATACTGCTTGAGGAAGAATTTGAGGAAGTTGAGTGTTGACTTCTTCCTTAATAAGAGCTCTTATTGACGTGTCAACAAGTTCTATGTAAGCATTCTTCTCATCTTGAGCTTCTTGTCGGCAGTCCAAATTATGTGCTAGAATGGCCTTGTTTATCGCTTCTCTAAGTTTGTTATCCATGTAATGATCAACTATAGCGGGAATGGAGGAGAGAGCTTGAGCATACTGGTCAACTTGCTTTATCTCTGACACATCCTTTTCCAGGTTGAAGACTCTTTCATTAAATTTGAATACATAAGCGAAATCTGGAAGTGCAGGAAGTAATGTTGTAGTCTCTGAAGTTGTTGGTTATGAGGTAGGTGCTGCTTCTTATTATCTAGGTAGAAGAATTAAGGTGGTAGAGGAATAGTTGTAGTGAAACTGGATGTGTTTTCATGAATTCAAGCTGTAGAACGATCTGAGGTTTCCATCAATGAACCAATCTCATTATCAATTGGAGATGGATTCTCAAGATTTAGGAGCTTGCTTGTAAAATCAAAGGAAACAAAAGAACTTTGTATAGGTTCATCAGCATTCTGTGTGTCATGGACTAGAGTAATAGTCACATGAGCGTTTTCCTCTACTTGCTCAAATCCTGACTGTTGAGAAACATTTTATTGATCTAAGGCACCTTGATCAGCATTGGTTATATCAGTGTCTACATTTCCTAAATTAACATTCACATCTTCATACAACTCCTTAGTGACCTCATCGTCTTCATCATCATACATCGTTTCTTCATCATCAATGTTTTCTTCTTCTTCTTCTTCTTAGAATACATCATCATATTCTTCTTCTTTATTTTTAGTCTGATCTACATTAGTCAGATTCGGATTAAGAATCTCATCTCAATCAGATTCTGTTCTTTTGTCATTACTGGCATCATCATGATTGTCACTATCACCATCATCATCATTATCATCTTTGTCTTCACTATCTCCTTAAGACTCTTTATCACTTTTAAAGGCATATATGGGTACATCGGGAACCCCTGGTATAGTACCAGTTCCTTTATCTGCACCAGAAGTCTTTTGTTGTTGCTCATCAGGAACCTTTGACTGAGTGTTAACTCCATCACCTGAGCCACTTGCGTGAGAACTGTGAAAGTCTTTCTTGCTTCTTTTGGTAGCTAACTTTAGTTGTTCAACTTTAGTTAATGCAACCTCAGATAATACAGCTAAACCTTTGGCTTTTGTATTCTCTGCAGGCTGCTTCTTCTTGTCAGGTTTAGCCACCTTAGCTTTTGAATTGAGTCTGGTACCTTTAGTAGCTTGAACAGGCTTCTTCTTGGGAGATGTGTCTGAATCAACTTTCTTTCGAATGTACTTTGGTTTTGGATCTTTTCTCTAGAAGCAAAAGCATAGTATGTCTGGTAAGCTTTGGATTCCAACATTGCTTGGTTTGTTAATTCCGTTGGGAGAATGGTACCATTACCTTGGTAACTTTATGATCTATATATACATCTCAAAGAATAAACAGATCGATCTCGAGCAGTGTGCCAAAACATCTTGTTTCTCCTCGAAATAGACTGATCCTTTGACATGAAGTAATCAATGATGATCTTTGTGAATCTGGGATATGACATCTTGTTAGTCTTCTTAGCATCTTTGTTTTCAATATGAAACTATAAGTCTTCCCATAGTAGATACACATAATCGATATTCTTCTTATGGAACATACCCCAGAGGATTTGAGCACAGGACAGACGAATGTTGTCCATTCCAGTTTCTTTGCCACTTAAGCACTTGTTGATGACGGTAGCAAATGCTCTCCATGGTTGATGCAAGTAAGAAACATTCACATCAGTGAGATATGTGATGTCTCCAGTGTACCCAAGATCTCTGATGAAAAAGAGAATATCTTGTTCTAGTGGGAGGTCTTCAAATACTTGTCCTGGAATTTTAGGGCAAAACTAGAGAATGTCCCTGAAAATAAACATCACGAGAGAGTCCTGTTCTTCTAGTTATAGTAAATTTTGATTGATGACCTAGACTGTACTAGGAGAAGACTGTAGCCTAAAATTCTTGCATATAAATAGCAGGAACATCTGCACTGATCAGGAATGCACGGTAGAAGCGAGTGAGAGCGAGAGCATCCAACACCACTTAAAATGTAGCTTCTTTTGGCTTGATGACTGTCTTGAGTCTCAAGTTGCATTTCCTGAACTCAAGACGGTTCGCCAGGGCAACAAGAGCATCATCAAGGGCTTTCTGTTGAGCTTGGATAGTATCATTTTTCATCTAACTAAAATTTTTGACCAATACACAGTTTAAAATAATAAAACGCAAATATATATAAATACACTACAAGGCCCTTTGATTGTTGAATACTTAAGCTTGATGCATGTTGTGATATAATTCTAATGATTAGGCTCATTAAGGCATTTAGCATAATTGAATAAGATCTAATAATTTGAAGGGCAACTTAATTGGGCATAACATGAAAGGTATTAAGACAACTGAAATAGTGTTTTGGAACTATTCAAACTACTTGTAAGTAGAATAAAGGATAACCTAAGACATGTTCAATATCCTTGTTGAGCCGTGTTATAAAGGCCTACTTAACTGATTAGATTACGGTATAACCAGTTTTTTTTTGTTTTTAATTAGCTACCTAACTTGAGTTGGAAATTGCCTTCAAAAAAATTCAATCTTAAAATTCCTTAAAATCTATTGCTAAATCGCCTCCTATTGAGGATTGTTAAATCGCCTCATAAGTAGGATTGTTAACTCGCCTCCTATATAGGATTGATAACTCGCCTCCTTAATCATGTTGTTAATTCGCCTCCTTAATGAGTTTTCTTAAATCGCCTCCTAAGGGCTTGTTGTTAACTCGCTTCGTAAAGGGGTGTTGTTAACTCGCTTCGTGAAGGGGTGTTGTTAACTCGCCTTCTGAAAGGAGTTGTTAACTCGCCTCGTAAAGGTGTTGTTAACCGTCGACATCCTGAGAGGGAGTTGTTAAACAGATCTCCTTCTAAGCATTAGTTTTACCTCGCCTTACACAGGCAGTTGATAACTCGCCTTCAAAGGCACTTATTACCACAAACATGATTTTTATGAAACAAGACTTGATCAAATAGCATACGTTTCAGATGTTTATCACATATGATCATTTATAACATAATTTAGGCACATAATCATCAAGTATGAACAAAAATGAGTACATTTATTCATTTTAATTCATTCATAAAAGAAACAACAAACAAGGATGAGATCTAAAGGCTCAAACATATTCAATAAAGATAATACACAAGACCTAGAACAAAACCCACAAACATTTTACAACATTTCTTCTAAACCCAAATTTTCGCATACAAAATTGAGCATAGCACATTCGTAAATAAGTGTTCTACACTTCGAGATCAAATCCGTGTGAAAACTTAATTTGAAGGAGAGATGAGTTGTTAAGAGTGTGAAGAATAATTTTCTAGTTATACCTCTATGAATTGAACTACTGGAAATGAGAACACAAGAGTTGGCGAATTCGAGTTGAGGTTGGGAGGGAAAATGGAATTTTTAAAGTGTGTGTTTGTGTGTGTAAAAACAGGGAGGGTGAGTATGTTATAAAACAAGTTTTGTTTTTGACACATTTGCCCCCTCAAGTGTAATATCCTATGCATTTTTGTATATAAGTTTTGTTTAGGCAAGTAAAGTTTAACACATGGCACAAATAGTCCCTAATGTCTTAAGTAGCATACCTAGAAACTTATATTTGCACATATACTTCCTAAAGGCATAAACACTTAACAATTAAGGCTCACATAAGCTACACTTAATTGACTCCCATTTGATTGTTAACTTGTTATTGTTTAAAACCTTTTTCATTATCACAAAAAAAACTGATTTTATGAAGAAGATATTAGATTCTATTCTTCACTTAATACCATCTACGAGCTAAGACCTATTACAACTTGGAAGTGACCGACACTTTTTGTGTTTCTAACATATTTATAAGACCTTGGGGAAGCTCAAGGGTTATGAGTCTTGAGTGATGTTGGGCCTAAGAAGCCCGTGAAATATGGGCCAGTTGATTCGGATGTGCCATTAGATGCATGTGGCTGGTAAAACTCCACATTAGCACACCGAAACTACGAAACATGTTTTACTTAAATTTCGTGCGATAAAAATAACCACAAAAATATATACTTCTAAGAAGCCTCGATACAACCTCTGGAGGAGTAGCCCGGGTGACTAGACAATATTTTTTTAAAAGTCTAGTACCAACTCTCCAACAATACAACAATACTAGACTGGGGGACATGATGAGGTATGGTCTCCTCTAGATACTTTAGGGGAGACAATTACAATTAACTCCTAACATTCCTAAGACAAAACCACTCCATGTTGGAATGGTTCACTGGAATAACTGGGGTGACGAAGGCCACCTCAGGTCTAGAGGCAATAACTAAGGAGTAGTGTCTACACAAGAGATAAGGAGTAGCATCTACTCAAGAGATAAGGAGCAGCACTTTTCTTAGGAGGTAAGGAGCAGCAGTCTGCACAAGAGGTAAGGAGCAACAGTCTGCACAGGAGGTAAAGAGCAACAGTCTGCACAAGAGGTCAAGAGCAGCAGTCTGCACAGGAGGTAAGGATCAATGCCTACATAGGAGGTGGAGCATTGTCTCTATCAAAACTAGTACACTGACAACTGACGTACGAGGTACGAATAGCACAGACGCTTGGTCCACAACTAATACTTGGAGCATGGAGACAACTTTAACTTTGAAGACCAAGTCTGATGCATGCCAGCGATTGATGCGCTGCCCCTAGAAGATAACTTAGCTTCCACAATGCTCAAGTCTTTGAGCTAATCCCAGGTAGTATTATATAATGAACTGTTCACACACATGAACATGGGAAGTTACACACATACACTTCTCTTTACTGTCTCTCTAGTTTCTCTCACTAAAACTGATACCAAGCATACACTTATCCTCACGCCGGAGCTTGGTCTCGGATTAAAAACCCAAGGCGAGCTAACGGTGTTCTTTCTTATTTCATCCTAAGAGACGAAGGAGCAGCTGCAGGACCTCCTAAAGATCAGGGCCGAGGAGCATCTATGGAAATTTGCTCGAACACGTGTAAATCTACAAAGTGTTTTTCGAATAACACTTGTTGAATGACATTAAAGAATTACTCTATAATCAAGGAAACTTAAATAATTAGTGAACTTATGTGGACTATGTAATTAGATCAGAGGACTAATTGTAAGTTCAAGATTTGTGAGTAAATGCACTTCAATAAATACAACTATCATAAGGGGAAGTGTTAACATTTACTACATCCAACATTCTCTTTATATATACGGTACGAGGTTATCTTTTGGTTGGGTGGTTGAAACGTGTCAACAATCTGGCGGAATAGTACATATTCCGTTTAATGTTTATATTCTTGGAGTTTGATTCATACGTAGCTATTTTTCTGGCAAGCTGTTAACAAACGTAACATTCACCTCAGCTTGTGGAATACTAACATCTTTTTTCTCAAGATCATGTAACAAGTTTTTGAGCATGGTGTAAGTTTGTGCAAGTTTTTCAACTTCAAGTGCTTTAAAAGCATTAAATATTAGTCTCAATGTTGCATTTATGGTATTTCTTATTTCAGAGGGTCCCTCGTGACCTAAAATAAGATCATTCCACATATCCTTAGCAGTTTTACACCTGATGTCAGACTTTATAATGTCATTTAGAAGACTTGAGATAATGGTATTTTTTAGCCTCTTATCTTGATTTGCAAGTTTCCTGTCCTCGGGTGTCTATTGGTTTTGTGGCTTGGCCAAAAAGTTTTTAGGAGTGGGTGCATGAGACTTAGGTATGTAAGGAATATTTTTCAAAAGTTTTAAGAAGAAAAGGTTCAAGTCTATCAAGATATACAAGAAATTTATATTTCCAATTTAAAAAATATTTCACATATAATTAAGGAACATGAGTAAATTGAGCTCCATCCTTTGAATCTAGAAGTTGGGGTACGTTATTATTGAGAATATTATTGTTTTCATTGTTGATATTTGCGAAGACGTTTTCATTAGTATTGTCATTTTGTTCAAACATGATTGGATATTGGTTTTAAAAGATTTTGACAAGTTGTTTTAAATAAAAGAGCACTTGTTAAAACAATGTAAGATCAAACAAGCTCTGATACCAATTGAAATACCTATCACGTTTAGAGAGGCGGATGTGGTGGCGCTATGGATCCAGCCCACAAAAACCTTGCGCCAACGACACCGGTTCTGGCGCCAAAGGCTCTCGCGCCGACTGGACCAGCCCACACCAACGAGTATTTTCAAATTTTGTTTTGTTTTTAAAATCCGAACGCTTTATAACGGTAGGAAAGGCTACTAGCTATTTTTTGTTTTTGTCCCTACTTTTTTAAAAATGTTACCCTTTAAAAATACTATAAATACTTCATTATTCTACCATATTTTACACACTCCTTCACTATAATTCATAACACATTATTTTCTACTTCACTCATTTTTTCTCACCAAAATGAATCTCAACCAACACAACCAACAATGGATAACCAATATGCTTAACAAGCCTCAAAACCAAATTTCAGGATCGTCTAATACCTGCACGCAACTTCCGGGCTCGTCTAATCCCAACACGCAAATGTCTTACTATCCCAACTATAACTGTATGTTAATCCCGATCAACAAATTGCATTTCAACAATGGCAACTTCAACAATAATTCCAACAAACCTAAATTTCTCAACAACATCACCAAACCGCTTCTTCCCAACAACAATCCGACCAACAATCCCAACAACCAACAAATCCTGAACAACCTGATGAATAAGAATAGAGGTGGCACACACAGACCCTGACACCCGACATCGACCAAAACAATGAAAAACATATAAAGCTTAATGTTAGGTAGCTCTAAACGGAGCCCGAAGGAGCCAGCACTTGTAACATATGTATGGAGACTCTCCCAAGAAGAGATACTTTTGCGGAATGTTACATACATATATCTAGGATCCAAAATGACGGATCAGAACAAAAATGAAATATTTTGGTACAAAAGGCCTCGAGCAATAACAAATATAAAGCAAATATTAAAGCAAATTCCCGAGTCGGTACCGCGCGGGACGAGGGTGGTAGGGGAGCGGGGGGGAAAGGACATCCGATGTAATCGAGAGGTCAGAAGGTTTAATTCGTTGGTGTTAGAAAGGAGAGTTATGAGTGGGGAGAACGATGATGATTAGATGACAAGTGTTGAGATTTTGTATAAGAGTGTCACAGGTATGGAATTTAATCACAAGAGCGCTTGGTCATTTTTGAAAGATAAGCACAAGTGGAAAAATCCCTATTCGACAAACGCAAAATGAAACCAAGGACGGGTTACCGACTCAGAACCTGAGCTCTTTGGAGACGACGAATTTCCGCGTTTATCCGACAAATAAAGAATAACTAATAGTCAAATCTTCAAACTTGACCGCCTCTTCCGGTTCAAACCCGATAATGTTTCAAGAAATGTTGCAACAAAAATACGAGTTAGACCGGAAGGAAAAAGTAGAGCTTTTGGACCCCGAGACGACGACGGGAGTTGAGTTATTTTCCATTCTCAAAAGGTAGCTAATATGTGCTTAATTACACATATTTTATACCAAATAAAATGAGCTTAAATGACCAAAAACAGACAGAAATTGTCAAATATATGTTTGTTTTGTTTTGTGTACTGAGCAAGGTATCGGATATCGACAAAAGGACAAAAAACAAAGCCAAATTAGACAAAATCGAGCACGGATTTGGAAAGAGCTGAAAAGTCAAAAGTCAAAGTCAAAAAGTCAACCTCGAGAAGCTGAATCAGAAAAATACAACTTGAGGGACCAAAATTGCCAAATCAAAAAGTTGTAAGAACTACAAGGGCTGAATTTGCAATTTAAATGAAATATAACTTTAGGGGCTGATTCTGCCAAACCCCTAAAGTTATATAACACAAGGACCACCAATGTAACTAACATGTATAACCTGAGGGGGCAAAACTGACAACTTCTTAAAGTTGTATTACCACAGGACCAACTTTGCAATGAACTTATACACCTTCAAGGACCAAACATGTCAACTCTCCAAACTTATCCCCTGCTAAACCAAAAACCTTTTCCCGCCCCTTTTCTATTCACGGGTCATCTTTATCCTCTTTACCCTGCAACACAAATTACACAGAGGATCATCACCTCACCTCCACTAACCCCCTCATCACATGATACATCCACGTTGGCAATCCATGGCACCACAACACACATCAAGGGCTGTGATGATTTGTTTGGTCTCCAAGAATTTTCGAGGGCTAGGATGATGTTTGGTTTTGCTCTCACAACACAAACACAACAAACACAAGCTAAGAAAGACTTCCCAGCTTATAAAAGAAGAAGAAGACAGAGAAGTTAGTGAGTAGTTTTTAGAGTTTAGTTTTATTTTTGTAATTTTCTCTTTTTAGTTACTGTTCACTTTGTCAAATTAAGTTCTTTTTAATCTTTCAATTTCAGTTGTACTTCCTGTTTTCTTCTATTGTACTTTACTTTCTTAAGCAAATAAAAGCAAGTTGTATTGTGTTTGTTCTCAAGTTTACATGTTTTAAGCTGTTTTTAAGTAATAAGCTTGTAATAAGCTCAAACTAGCTTATTCTATTTTCACTTGTTCTAAAGTTGCTCTAATATCACTTAAAACCTTTTAAAAACTGTTTTTGTCTCTTATTGTTCAAATTTAGTTCATATGAGTGCATATCAATCAAGTTTGGAGGCTATTTGGAGTAATAAGCTCTTAAAAGCTTATTGAGCTTTTAAGCTGGGTTTAGAGGCTAAGGTAGCCGTTAGGAACTTGATTTAAGGCTGCTCATTCAGAAAGAGCAGCCTAGTAGCCTGAGACTACAAAGTCAAGGTTTCAATTCTTATTTCCAATTTAGTATAAACTTAGCTTAATTAGATTTGCTTATTGTTTTTCATTTGTTTTCATATATGCTTAATCATGCTTGATTAGTTGTCTTTTATCTGTTTTGAGTTTTCATTGCTTAGTTATTGTTGAATCTTTCATTTCTTAATTCTGTCATTATTAGTATAATAGGCTAGGTGAGTAACTAGCTTAAATTCCTTAATAAGCTGTAGGTTTTATTGCTCATTTAGCTTAATTAGGTGATTTCTAGTGTGAGTAGATAAAAGGTTTTAGCTGTTTTAGTTTTTAAAATAGTTTTTAAGTACAATAAGGTTGGGACAGTTAGACTTAAGGAGTGTTTGGTTTAAGGTGAATTTGACTTGTAAAGTCAACAATAGATTGTCAAAACACTTAACATAGTTGAGTTTAACAAAGTTATGAAGTTTTAAACAGGTTTTGAGAATTAGTTTGAAGTATTTAAAATTTTAGAGTTTAAAATACCTTTGCAACACCAGGACAGTTTTAGAGCATAAAGTAGAATTAGTGTTTAGTGATCCATGGCATTCTAGTGTTCAACTAAGGTAAATGTAGGTTTACATACATGTAATGAGTGAGTTTATGAGTTTCTACTAAGAATTTGGCCTGCACATAGGTTCTTACCAATTCATCATCACAACAGTTAAACACTGTGTTATTGTTATTCACATTTTCTATTGTCTTTTAGCATTCCATAATTAGTAGTTAACCTTAATAATAAACACATTTTGTATATCTCCATTAGCTTAATATAGATAAGCTCTTAAGTTTCATTTCTCAGTATTAGATTAGCTTAAAATTTCTTATAAAAGTAGTATAGCAGTAGATTGGATTTATAGCTTATTTTCTTTGGGTTTCTATTTTCTAGTTTTCATTTTCAAAATCCTTTTATCTAGGTTTATTCAAAGATCATAGGTTAGCTTATTTTTAAAATTTCAGATTCTAAGATCTAGGTTTGAGCTTTTTATCTTATTAGGAAAAGCTTAATTTCAATTATAAGCTGAACCTTGCACTTTTCAAGATCAAATTTCTCATTAAGCTTGTTAACTTTCAGCTTATTTCTTGTTGGATATAATTAGTACACGATCTGGGAGAGGTGGGAATTTATACTTCTTTTTTGAGAGAGCGGTAAAGAAGCATTCATCAGAATTAGAGAGGCAAGAAATAAGCCATTGTTTAGAAAAGTAGAAATTTCTAAGAAAAGTTTGAGTTTCTGTTGTACAGTTCAAAAAGCTAATTTTTTAGCTTATCTAGTGGATAAAAGTTACAAGTGCTTTTATTAAAGTTGTAGAGAATAAGCTCATTAACAACTTTGTAGTTTTAAGCTTTTGCTAATTCTCACTTTTTAGATAAGCTCAAAATAAGCATAATCGTAGGGTCTATTTTGTATTTTCTAGATAGTGTAGGGTTGACTGTTTTCATTAGAGTGTAATTTTCCAATAGTTTACCCGCCTACCCTTTTCTTTCTATCTTTACAATTTCTACCCTGTCTTTTAGTAATAATAAAATAGGTTTAATATTTTTAGAATTAGTTTTAAAAAATTAGGGTTTATACTTTAATAGATAAAATTAGAGTTCAATTGGCTTATAAAATTTGGGCATTTTTATATCATTTCATTTCTGCACACTTAAAGTAGTTAAAAAGCATTTTTCTTTAATTTTCCAGTTAAATTTGTAATTTCTAGGAATTAAAATAGATTTTAGGTAATTTCTTTTTCTTAAATAAATCATAGAAAATAGAAAAATAGTTGAAATTTTTTAATTCTTTTTGTAATATTTTTCTTTTTCAGTCTACTATTTTTGAAAAATAAAAATAGAATTTTAGTTTTAATTTTTAGAAAAAGTTTATTTTTAGTTAATTCATTTTTCTTAAAAAATTCATAAAAAATTCAAAAATAGTTAAAAAATTCTAATTCTTTTTCCTAAAATTTTCTTTTTAAATTTGTGATTTTTAGGTATAAAATTTGTTAATAGAAGTGCTTTAGATTCTAAATTCTCGTTTTAGCTCCCGTTTTTAATTCACGTTTGTTAATTTTTCGTAATAGTTAAACGTTTTTAATTGTTTAATTGTTTCTATAGTTTAATTGTGCTATTGTATTCGTAGTGTAATTTAAAATCTAAAAATCTTTTAACCATTCTTGACTGTATCGATTCTCCAGTACAGCCTCGTTGGGGATAAACGACCCGGGAACATTCTATACTACTTCTCGGTTTTATTGATTCTGCTTTTAGACTATTCTTACTATATATATTTTATATTTTATTATATATTATATATATTTTAAGGTGTAGTTTGGACGGATCAGTAGCCGAGGACTTGAAAGTCCTACAAATTGACACACGCGGGATGGGTCCGGTTGATGCGGTTATCATCAACGCTCAAAAAACCTGAATCCGGGCTTTTTTATCAACCCAAACTAGTTTAATTTATGTGTTTTTATGTTTACGTCTTATTTTTAGTTTACGTATTTCTTTTTTAATTTTATGTAATGTCTTTTTTAATTGTAATGTCTTTTAATTTTAATGAATAGTGTATTTCTTATTTTATATAAACGAAAATGAATATAAAAAAAGAAAATTCTCCACTGCACCATATATTGTAGTGCCAACGAGTGAGCCAGTTTTTGGTGCCAACGAGGGAGCCAGTTTTTGGTGCCAAATGAAAGGGTGTTGCTGTAGGAGATTTGGGTGATGGAAGCACGTTTTTGCCATGGCTTGAAACCATGGCACGAGTGTATCCAACGCTCTTAGAACAATACATAGTATAGATATTTAAGACAATTGCAAAGACAATTAATTTCCTTTTCAAATGTATAAATCTTTATTGATATGAATTAAAGAATTAAAAAGTGTTCTTCGGATAACACTTGTTGAATGGGGATAACACTTGTTGAATGAAAATAAAAGAATTACTCTCTAATCAAACAAACCTAAATAACGAAAGCTTGCTAAAGAACTTATGTGGTCTCGCTGATTGGATCAGATGACTAATTGTAAGTTTAGGTTTTGGGAGTAAATGCACTTCAATACATACAACCATAATAATGGGAAGTGATAGCATTTACTTCGTCCAACATTACCTTTATATAGTGGGTACGAGGTTGTCTTTTGGTGGAGTGGTTGAAACGTGTCAACAATCTAGTGGAAGAGTACATCTTCCATTAAATGCTTCAATTCATGGAAACCCACCAGACGTGCTTTAGTGAACAAATCTTCCAAATGTTCAGTGCCTTTTCACCAACTCGTACTTGGTTTAACTTTTAACAAAATTCAAGTTGTCATGCTCTTTTGCTTTCTTGAAAAGTCCCGCTCAAAACACTTTAAGAGATTTCGAACTATGGTCTGTTAGAAGTGATGAGAGAGTGAAATATGTTTATTAGGGCATTGTCAACCTCTGATGAACCTTTATCCATCAATATGTTCCTTCTACATCCTACCTGATAGTTGTATCAGCTAGTGGGTATTCTTCAAGTAATATTCGACTTCCTTGATGATGTCTTTGACTTGAACACGTTGGGGTTGCTTGTTGAGATCTTTGCTCAACGACTCTTCTTTATCCGATGTTTTTATATTAACGATTTTTCTTGACTTAGTCTAATATATGTTTAAATCTAAACTGAGACCATTGGACACAAAATTAACCCAACAGAATATTTATTTACAAAGTTATTTTGTGATTTTAACAAAATAAACTTTTTGTACCATGATTTTTAATCTTTTGACTGACTAATCTGCGAGGTTTGAACACACCGTCACATAGAGTCAAACCAAATAAATTATATTGGTTTAAATAGATTTAGTAGTGTAAGGTGACTATATGAGCTTGAACTCACACTCTATAAAGAATTTTTTTTCTAAGATATATAAGATAAGTCTTACACTAGTGACAAAATTTATCTTCATTCAAGTAATCTTATTAACTTTTTAGAGACTTAGAACTTGTTCATTTTTAAAAAAAATTGTAAGCCCAAAACCCTTACAATTTTTTAATTAAAAGACACATTAACATTACATTATCCTTTGTAAAAAGCTAGTTAATATTGAATTGAATTGATTGATTCATTGATTAACACAAGATTACAATATATAATGTCTTAGGATTATTCTAGAAGTGGGCTAGGCCCATAAGATAATAAAGCCCGAATGACAATATCAAATAATACATTTAACACTCTCCCGCAGTTTGAGCGGGAGATGACTAAACACTCAAACTTGTATGAAATTCCTCAAAAAGCGCATACGGCAAACCCTTGGTAAAGATATCGGTATACTGGTAACGAGATGGCATATGAAGTACACGAACCTGTCCTCGAGAAACCATATCACGAACAAAATGTATATCAATCTCTATGTGTTTGGTACGCTGATGTTGAACATGATTAGTAGACATATATACCGCACTTACATTATCGCAATACACAAGAGTAGCAGTAAACAAGGGATTATGCAACTCTCGTAACAAATTACGGATCCAAACTGTTTCTGCAACCACATTCGCAACCCCACGATATTTAGCTTCAACACTGGAACAAGACAAAGTAACCTGACATTTAGCGGACCAAGATAAAAGATTATCTCCAAGAAACACACAATAACCAGATGTAGACCGTCGAGTAAGAGGACAACCCGCCCAATCTGCATCGGTATAAGCATTAAGTTGAGATGTAGAGGATACATGAAGTTGAAGGCCATGATCCAAAGTACCACGAACGTAACGAAGAACCCACTTGAGAGCGGCCAAATAAGGCTCTCGAGGGTCATGCATATGAAGACATATTTGTTGCACGACATAGGAAATATCTGGTCAAGTAAAGGTGAGATACTGAAGACCACCTGCAAGACTACAATATAAGGTAGAATCAGAGACCGGATCCCCATCAGAACCAAGTTTAGATTCTGTGTCAACCGGAGTCCTAGTAGAATTACAATTTGACATATGTGCACGCTCCAACAACTCCATATCATATTTATTTTGAGAAAAAAACATGCCTCTAGCATCTCGTGTAACTGAAATCCCAAGGAAATAATTAAGAGCCCCCAAATGTGTCATATCAAACTCTTTATGTAAAGAGGAGATCATACATTGTAGTAAAGCTGTAGATGAAGCCGTTAGAACAATGTCATCAACTGTTAGGTTCATAAAAAGTGTCGATTATGTGGTTGAGTTATATTTAGTTAATAGTCTTTATTTTGTTTAGAATAAAGTAGCTTGTAATAAGGTATATTATGCTAAAAGAAAGAAATAGCATAATTACCAAAGATTAGGGACTAGAAGTGAAAAATAAAGGAAGGGAAGGCTCCGTCCTTCCCTTATAAATACCCGTCTAATCATCATTAGAGGGTGATGCCTTGTAATATACATTTTCCCTTTCCTTCCATTTTATAACATTTGAATTTTGGAATACTTTCCCTCCTCTACTATTCTCTACAAGCTTCCATGGTTGATTATGTATGATTCAAGATAAACAAGACCTAACAAGTGGTATCATACGCCATTAGAGAATACGAGTGAGTCGATTTGTGAGTTTTTTTCCACGTCCGAGAACGATAAGATGAAATTCGGTGGATTCGGTTGACGTATTTGAGCTCTCGATTAGCGTGTTGGAAGCGGTTTCGAATAATTGAGTTGTTTCGTTATGGATTTGGTGATGGATTACCGTGTTTCAGCATTCTCGGAAGTGTATTAGTATTCTCGGATCATTTCTTTACATTTTCGGAAGATTGAGCATCACTATTAGTTTAATTTCGGTAGAAAAGTATTGTAATAGATATATACGAATTTTCGGTTCTATCGAAAATCGTATATTAGGAGGTTATTGATAAACTCGGATAAATATCGAGTTTTATATGTTTTCACATTTTCGGTTTTATCGAAAACTGTGAAATAAGGACTTAGTGATTTTACTCTCGAAAATAAGCTTTCAAAGTGTTAAAACATCACAAATTCACGGTTTTATCAAGAATTGGGATTTTGAAAACAAATTCGTCAATTTTAAAAACTCGGAGTACAAATTCGGTTCTATCGAATTTGACGATTTTATGTGTTTTGGATTATACAGTCATCATAAAATTCGGTTATATCGAGTTTGTGGTTATTGATAATTCTTAATCAACAAATTTATTAAAACTCGGTTCTATCGAGTTTGAAATAATCGATTTTTGGTTTTAATCGAGTTTGTAGTTCATAGCATTTCCGAGTTTAAAAGGTTTTAAGAGTACCGAGTTTGTTAGTAGTTTTTACGAGTTTAGTTCTGTTCGAGAAGTGTACCGAGTTTCAGATTAATATACAACCTCGGTACCATGCTGATAAATAAAAAGAGACGAGTCACATCGACTCGAAGTAAATCCCACACGAAGAGCATAACCCGTAAGGCATTGAAACCAAGCACGAGGTGCCTTTTTCAATCCATATAAAGACCGCTGTAATCGGCATACATGATGTAGAAAACGAGAATCCAAAAAGCCCGGTGGCTGATACATATAAACAGTCTCGGAAAGATCACCATTAAGAAATGCATTTTTAACATCAAGTTGGTGCACAGGCTAGTTCCGAGCTAATGCAAGACTAAGAACTGTACGTATAGTAGCTAGCTTGACAACCGGACTAAAAGTATCACTACAATCAACTCCATATTGTTGGTTGCATCTATTAGCAACGAGACGTTAACGAACCATCAGCATGATATTTATGCCGAAACAACCACATAGACCGAACCACATTAACATTAGGTGGTTTCGGAACAAGAATCCAAGTACCGTTTTTAATCAATGCATTATATTCATCATACATAGCATCTCGCCAATGAGGATCAGATAATGCAATAGAAGGAGACTTAGGAAGGGGAGAGATATGCAACGTGTGACCATGAAACAGATGATTAGGCTTAAACGTACCAACTTGT
>BQNB010076341.1:9088-26949 GCA_026074375.1 Tanacetum coccineum
AGATTCCGTAGTTGACATAGATGTGCAATCCTGTTTTTTAGACGACCAACTGACTAGCTTGTCTTCCAGAAATTGTATTCATTCAGATGTGCTTTTACAGTCATCGTGACACCATGCATGTTCTGCATTTGAATATGCAATTAGCTCAAATCCAAAATCCTTCGAGTACCACAAACCTATGTTAGTGGTGTGTTTGAAATATCAAAAGATCCGTTTGACCTCTTTGAGGTGTTTTTCAATAGGGCGTGCCTAATAACGCGCACATACAAATGTCGTAAAGGCAATGTCTGGTCGACTAGCAGTGAGATACATAAGTCCCCTAATCATACTATGATATTTAGTTTGATCAACTTGGGTACCCTATAAATCTGCATCTAGTTTGACTGTTGCCATTGACGTACTAATTGAATCACATTTTTCCATCCCATGTTTATTAAGAAGATCCATAGTATATTGTGATTGACATATAAAGATTCCTCAGGGTGATTGATGAACCTGAAGTCCGAGAAAGATCTTCATTTCACCCACCATTGACATTTCAAAATTATCCTTCATTAGTTTTGCAAATCTATTTGAAAAGACTTGATTTGTTGGCCAAAAAATTATGTCGTCGACATAGATTTGAACAAGTAAAATGTCATCCCTGTGTCTTCTTGCGAACAATGTAGGATCGACAATACCTTTTGTGAAATGGTGATCGATTAGAAATGAGGAAAGCTTTTCATACCAGGCTTTAGGGGCTTGTTTGAGACCGTACAAAGCTTTCTTAATACGATATATGTGGTTAGGAAAGTCTGGATCTACAAAACCATCAAGCTGACGTACAAAAACTTCCTCTTTGAGTGGTCCATTTAGAAATACCATTTTGACATCTATCTGGTAGATAGGAAAGTTCTTGTGAGCCGCATATGTCACAAAGATTCTGACAGCTTCGAGTCTTCCAACAGGTGCAAAAGATTCCTCAAAATCGATTTCCTCCTCTTGACCATATCCCTTGGCAACTAAACGAGACTTGTTCCGAATAACCGTATTTTCAGCATTGGTCTTGTTTTTCCAAAGCCATTTCACTGCGATTATGTTTCTGCTAGTAGGTTGTTCGACAAGTTCCCAAACATCAAGGCGTTTTAACTGGTTAAGCTCATCTTGCATGGATTCAATCCACCTAGCACCAAGCATAGCTTCCTTGATGTTTTTCGGTTCAATTGTACTCAATGTTAATGCATACATACAAACTTCTGCATCATTTTGAAGTCGATTTCTTGTCATTATAGGTTTTGAGGGATCACCAATCACTTGTTCAATTGGATGATTCTTAGTCCACTTATCATTTGAGCAATGGTTTTTATGAAACTCGTGCATATTTAATAGATCCTGATATGTTGAAGATGATTCAGATTCTTCGAACACAGGAATTGAAGGTGCATTGTAGAACACATTTCCATCAAAATCTGCAACGTCTTTGATATGTGTTTAATCACATATCAATTTACCTTACTAAAATGAGCTTAAAAGACCAAAAATATATGTAAAATACATTATATATGTGTGTTTTGTCAAATGCATTGTGTAGGTAACTGATATGTCAAAAAAGGACAAAATGAAGCAAAACGGACAAAACTAAGCACAAGATTGGAAAGAGCGTGAGAAATAGAGGTCGAAGGCGTATACATCCTTAATGGGTCAACCCGTACCCATTTTATTAGGCCGGGTCAGCCCATTAAGTTTGTATCTACACTAATCCAAGCCAAAAAATATAACAAAAATACAAATCCAAGTCCATTTATCTTATATCACTTTCTGGCCCAAAGACTAGTCAAGACCCATTCACTTTAAAAAAAAAAACCTGGACCAAGTTCAAATTCCCTAGGTCAAATAAAAAAAATAAATGATTTACAGTTGCATCCATCCCTTTCCCCCATTCCTCTCCATTTTCACACCCACCATCCATTAACACAGGGTTAAAACTTGCACCACCCACACACTCGTATTCTTCTAGAAAACTTAAATCTTACAACCGTCTGACACCATTTAAGTCCACGCTGGCAATCCTAAGGCATATCATTGGTTGTTGAGACGTGTATCAAATCAAGGGCTAAGGATGATTGATTAGAGGCACTTACGAATCAAGGGCTAGGATTGGATGTTAAGTACGTTCCTGAAGACCTAGAACCTTCTGCTTAGCACTATAAATAAAAGGCAAATCACACAGTGTAATCTATCTAGGGTTGGAGTAGTGTAGTGTAGTTTAGGAGTAGTATAATTTAGCTTATTTTATGCTTATTTTTGTATTCAAGCTTTATACTCTTTTAATGAATTAATAAAAGTAATTTTATCTTACATTGTCTTGTCCCATTTTTCACTCATTCAAGATCTAATTAGTTGTTCTAAAAGCTATTATAAGTTGTTTTCATCTTAAATTAGTGTTTACTTGTACAAATAAGCTTCTCAAGCTTATTTGTACAAGCTATTCAAGTTTTACTTCAAATTAGTTAAGCAATTTGGTTTTGAGCT
Organism: Tanacetum coccineum; assembly: GCA_026074375.1. Lineage (NCBI taxonomy): Eukaryota > Viridiplantae > Streptophyta > Magnoliopsida > Asterales > Asteraceae > Tanacetum > Tanacetum coccineum. The sequence goes on from BQNB010076341.1 coordinate 11,600, forward strand.
TCTTGGAAGATAAGCCAGAAATGGATGGGCTTATAGGGACTTTACCAGCTTATCTCTGATAAGTTGGAGCTTGTAGATAAGCTCATTTAAGCAATTCAAATCCATGTTAAGCTGGGATCAAGCTACTTTCTCTTTTACCTTATTTTTAGCTTATTATATGTTTTGCTTAACATTCTGCTTATTTGTGTTATTCATTGCTTATCTATGCTTAATCTGTCTTAATTTAGCTTATTATATTTAGTTATAGCTTAGTTTGAGTTTAATAAAGTACTTTTGTGAATCTGTCAATTATCCTAGTTAAATCTGTTTATCCTTGTTGCTTATTAGTTTAGTGCTTATTTTCCTTTACTTTGTGCTTAATTGTCATTTAATACCAATGTTCTTAATATGTTTTCAAAATTCAGTGATTAATGAAGTTTGTTTTGGCTTAAATATGAGTTTTCAAGATTTAAAGGGGTGTTTGGCACAAGCAGTTTTAACTTAGTTAAGACTGGTTGTGTTCTCTTTGGTCATTAGGTCAGATTTAGTAAGCTCGAATTAAGTCTTAGGTTTAGTTTTAGCAAGCTTAGTTTTAGTTTAATCAAGTTTGTAGTTTGTTTTATTAAAGTCGTAAATCTGCCATTTGAAAAGAGTCTTAAACTGTCTTATTAAGCCAAGTTTAATAATATGCATAAGAGGTATGGTTTGTGTGCTTAATTCAGCTCAACATGTATCAAGGTAAACCTGTTTTGTAATCAATTTGATTGTTAAAGTCCTTAGAGATCTTTAGTTCAAAGCAGTTAAGCATTCTTGAGTTTTTTTAGCTTAATCTTTAGGACCTGAGTAGTTAATACCTAGCTTTAATTAGGTTAAATTTCGTTTCATTTAGCTTATTGAAATCTTTAGGAAATCTGATTTAAGTTTTCTATAGTCAAAACCAAATTTAAGTCTAAGACTCAAAATGCATTTAGCCAAAAAGTCATTATCAAAAACCATAGTATGCAACCTACTTTGATTTAGATTTTTAGCTTATTTAGTAGTTGAGTTAGCTTAATTCCTGTTTCTAGTTGCTTATTAAGTCCTGGTCTTTATCTGTTTTTAATTTTTAGCTTTTTACTTTGCTTATTAAGTCTAATTTTTAAGCTTATAATCTGTCTTCATAAACCAAAAAGCCAAAAATATTAGCTTAATTATGTCTCTTTTGACAAGGTAATCTATTAATAGGGCAAGCTATGTCCAAACCACTCGTACTACCAAAACCTTAGGTTACACGATAGTCAAGGAATATTTAACGAAACCATAATTTAACAGGAAATAATCATAACAACAGTAATTTCATAACTAGGCCAGCACTTTAAATGCTTAGCCGCTCATGGTAATTGGAACACAGTAAGAGATAGAAGAAATCATATATTGAAAACTCATAATTCTTACAGGATTCGTATTTTGAACGATTAAATACAAAAAGTAAGTAAAGTGTGATCTCCCTTGGACTCCAGGTGGAATTTTTTGAAGGTTGGAAGTCTTTGTCGCCTCTCCAATTGGCTGTGGAGGAAGTGATGTCGGATTAGGTTGAATGAGGCCTCTATTTATAGTTGTCGAACCTGTTACGGCATAACCATTAAAGGTGTTATGCCGCAACCAACTTACATGACATTCCATAATTAAGCATCTGTTACGGTGTAACCAGATATGGTGTTACGCCGTAACCTTCATATAACTTCCATATGTACGTGATCTTCATTTCATATCTGTGGATCTTCATGGTTACGGTGTAACTGGAAAAGGTGTTACGCCGTAACAATAACTTTGACGAGATTTCCTTCCAAATATAGGGTTACGGCGTAACTAGATATAGTGTTATGCCGTAAAGTCTTCCTTGATTTTCGTACTTGCTTAAATTATGTTACGGTGTAACCGTTTTTGGTATTACGTCGTAACATCCTTCAGATTTTACACTTTAAGTCCTTTTCTCCTTGTTTCGTGTCACTTTCCTGCATTTCATCTGAAAACTACAAAATAACATAAAATATCTCATTTTCGAGTGTTAGTGAAATATTTGCAGGTATTTTAGGGGGTATTTTACCACCAAAAAGTATTAAATATTTGATGTTATCAAATATCCCCCACTTGACTTCTGCTTGCCCTCAAGTAGAACTTGTTAAAACATTTCATAAAAAGATTTCTCGAGAATAACTTCAAGAAATGAATTTATAAAATTCTTATGCTAGAAAACATCAAAGCCGAACACCTCACGAAAAGGGGATAAAAAGTCACTCAGCTCTCCACTATTCTAAGTGTTTCATTTTTGGGGTGGTCGCTCAATTGCACAGTCATGGCATGTATTCTATCATAAGATTGGAAAGTACACAAATCTCCACCAGTTAGAATTAGGGTCTAAATAACTCTCAAAGGCAACAAGGGTAATATGGTTTTTAAAGGGTGATAAAGGGTTAGGATAGACATGGGATACATATTTAATGGTTGTTAATAAAAAATACAAAACAAATAGTCTAAGTAATCTATGGTTGTCATAACTAGCTACTGTCCATCCATGGGTCCAAGAGTCAAAGTCTAAAAATCTGATCTTCAATAATGGGCTACTAGCTCCATTCTTCATAAGTATCAGTATAACTTGGTGTAATAATGGGCTACTAGCTCCATTTTACAGAGATGTTTTGGTGCAATTATGGGCTACTAGCTCCATTATTATTATTTTTTATTTTGCACCATCTTTACATTTTTAGCACATGGGTGGCCTTTTGTTTCACCCTCTTTTCTTCATGGAAAATATGCAAATGCTACAGGGGTTTATATCTTTAATTATTTCCCCTGCAACCTTTGATATTTACATACATCCCCCTACTTAAGATAAACAACGTCGAAAGTGGTGATACAGGGGGGTCTTTATAGATCATAACTAATTGGTCTTCCACGAAAGCATATAATCATCATTCCTATTCCCCCGAACCATGGACTTAAGTAGCCAGAAATTTCAACACAAAGAAAATAAATACTACAGGGTAGGCTAAGGTGAAATGGTGTAACGAAACATATAGAGTGGTTTGAAAGCATATATTGGCTCAACATGGGTGATCTAGGGGTATCTTGCACTAAATAATGAGTGCAACAGAAAGGTTTATCACGGGAGGTCGACAAGTCAGTGTAACAAGTCGATAAACACACACATATAGGCTATTTGGGTGATTTCCTAAGTGTTGCCTCCTTAGGTCTCGAAATGATGTACATGCCAAGTTCTAAAGTCTATAATACTACCGACACACTCAATATTTTGGTAGATTTTTGAGTAATATAATAAAAATGGAATATTAGGCTTAAATCTCACCAAATAGTAATAAAGGGTAATGTGCATTCGGAAAAGATTAATTCTAGTTATTTAAGAAAAAAATGTCAAAATTTTTAAAATTGGCATAATTTTCAAAGAAATTAGAAAATCAAAAGCAAAACATATGTCAAGTATTAATTCTACTCCCATCCCCTCTTGATTTGTATAATGTCCCTATTGTACATTAAGAAAATGAATAATAAGGAAATAGTAAAATTAAGACAAGAAACTCCCTGAGCATTGCTTTGAAATTTAAAATTAGGCAAAAATATATTAGATTATCTACGTCTTCTCGCAAGCTCTTTATCCCCCGTGATCACAGAAACAAACCAAATCATAAAACTGTTCTACAAGAATTATGAATGTACAAGGAATACAAACCTAACTCACTTTCGTAGGAATCACGGTTGCATTTAGCATATGCAACAAGCCTTTTAAACCACTTGGTGGCCCAAGTGACGAGTTTAGTCTCGTGAGGGTTTCTAGAGAACATACCTACAAACTCCATTTACGTGTACAAGGTTTAGACATGTTTAAAACTTAAATTTTTAAGATTTCAGAAGGAGGTTACGTCGTAATCAAATGGTAAATTTTTTTAAGTTTTAAGGTGTTACGGCGTAACCATGAAATGGGTTACATCGTAACTGTAGTAGTTACGGCATAAACTTAATTGTTACGCTGTAACTGCTGCTGATTCAACAGAGTTACCAAATGATTACGAGTCGAGCCGGTCTCGAAAATTGCCTCTTGGCTTCTAGATCCTGCAAAACAAAGTAAGAAACATGCAAACCAACTAATGCAAAAGGAAATTTCAATAAATAAAAGACGGGTTGTCTCCCGACAAGCACTTTTGTTTATTAGTGAGTCTTTAAGTTAGACCCACACCCATTCTACGTTGTAACGAAATATATTGTTTCGTTAATCTCATCAATCTCATGTCAATAATACTTCTTTAGCCTGTGTCCATTTACCTTAAACCGAAATCCATTTTTACCTAACACTTCGACTGCTCCATATGGATAAACTTTGCTTACCGTATATGGTCCATACCATCTGGTTCTAAGTTTTTCTAGAAAAAGTTTTAATCTTGAATTGAAGACTAATACCTCTTCCCCTTCTTGAAACTCTTTGTCTATAATTTTAGAATCGTGCCAATGTTTAGTTCTTTCTTTATATGCTCGTGAGTACTCATAAGCATCAGTTTAGATTTCATCAAGTTGATTTAATTGAAAAAAATATATGTTTTCCTGCAGCATCTAAGTCAAGATTTACGTTTTTTAAGGCCCAATATGCCTTATGCTCAAGTTCAATTGGTAAGTGGCATTCCTTTCCATAAACAATCTGTTGGGATTAAAAGACTTCTTAAGTGCTTTTGAAGTTACTACTACTGGTTATGAAGTTATTGCTGCTAGTTATAGTTTCTAAGTAGTTAATACTGCTAGCATAAATGTTACTACTGCTAGTGTTAGTTACTACTGTTAGAGTAATTTTGATGTTGTTTAAGTTAAGACTGTTTGTATAAGTTAAGACTGTTTTAGTTAGAACTGCTTATGTGATAAGTATGAGTTATATTAGGAAAAGATCATGATTAGTTAGAAACGTATTGTAAGCCCATTAGGGTTCCTTGGTGTATAAAAGGAGACCCTATGGTATAGAGTTAGATGTATCTCATTAGTATCTTTTCACAAGTCAGTTAGCTTCAAGGTTTTGTAAACCCTAACACTGTTAAGAGTGTTCGTTTTATATTGAGGCTGAAAGTTTGGTAAACTGTTTGTTATTCACCTTATTCATTACTGTTTCATTGAAATTCTTCTTAGTATCATTGACTAGATTCCACATAATCTTTGATATTCATAATCAAAGTTTCTATCATAGTTGTTTTGGATTTATTCAATACAACTTAGCTTTTACAAGCTAAGCAAGATCTATTCTATTAGGATCAACAAGTGGTAGTTTTGGATTTATTCAATACAACTTAGCCTTTACAAGCTAAGCAAAATCTATTATATTGGGATCAACAAGTGGTATCAGAGCTTGTGAAAACCTTTGAATAAGAAGAACATTTACTACACACAAGATCTACTTTTTCAAGAAGCAATGGACTCTCAATCTACTCAAACCATCAAGCTACCTATACTCCAACCTGGTGAGTATGATCTCTAGAAGATAAGGATGGAGCAGTACCTACAGTGCATTGATTACACTCTATGAGAAATCATAGAAAATGGTAATGCACCTATAGTAACAAAAATTGTTGATGGTAAGGAGACTGTTATCCCTCCTACAAGTATTGAAGAGAAGGCACAAAGAAGGGCATAGTTGAAGGTAAGAAGCACTTTGTTGATGGCCTGCTAAGACACTGATGTAGGCAATTAAAAATAGATTTTGAGGTAATGTTGCTACAAAGAAAACTCAGAAAAATCTTCTGAAGCAGCAATATGAAAACTTTGCTGCATCCAGCACAGAAGTGATTGAGCAAACCTATAAAAGGCTTCAAAAACTAACTAGTCAATTGAAGATGCATGGTGAAGTTATCCCTCAAAAAGACATCAATCAGAAGTTCTTGAGAAGTTTGTCACAAGAATAGACTATGCATACTATTGTGTGGAGGAACAAACCAGAGCTTGAGACATTGAGTTTGGATGACCTCTTCAACAACCTAGAGGCTTATGAATCAGAGGTCAAGGGGACATCTAGCTCAACCACAAACTCACACAATGTAGCCTTTCTGTCCTCTGGCAGCACTAACAGTGCAACTAGAGTAGTTAATATTGCTCAGGGTGTTAATACTGCTAGCACTCAGGGTGCTGCTGATAGCTCAACAACTGTTGAAAATTTGAGTGATGCTATGATTTATTCCTTCTTTGCTAGCCAACCAAGTATTCCACAGCTTGATAATGAAGATCTACAACAAATCAATCATGATGATCTAGAAGAGATGGACTTGAGGTGGAACATTACTATGCTGACTATAAGGGCAAGAAGATTCTTGAAGAATACTGGAAGGAAGCTAGACATGTCCAACAAAGAAAGAATTGGATTTGATAAATCCAAGGTGGGTGCTTTAACTGTCACAAAATGGGTCACTTTGCTAGGCAATGCAGGGCTCCTAAGAACCAGGACAATAGAAACAGGGAGCCTACCAAAAGGACTGTGCCAGTTGAGGCAACTACTTCAAATGCCTTAGTGTCTCAGTGTGATGGCTTTAGATATGATTGGAGTGACCAAGCAGAAGAAGGTCCAACCAATTTTGCTCTCATGGCTTATTCTTCAACAAGTTCAAGTTCTTCCATAAACTCTAAGGTATCTAATGACTCCAATTGTTGTTCATCATGTTTAAAATATGTAAAAGATCTAAAAGAACAAAATGAACCATTAGTTAAAGACTTAAGAACAGCTAAGGTAAGTGTTGTTTCTTATAAAAACTGGTTTAGAATCTGTAGAAGCTAGAATGTTAGTCTTTAAGAAAAATAAGTTTGTGTATGAGGAAGATATAAAACTCTTAAAACGTGAAATCTACTTAAGAGATTTAGATATTACAAAGCTTAAAAGGAAATTAGAGTTGGCTACAAAAGAAAAAGATGAGGTTCAACTTACAGTACAAAATTTTGAAAATTTATCAAAAAGCTTAAGTAAACTTCTAAAGAGTCAGATAATGGATAAGTATAAAACAGGATTAAGGTATAATGTTGTCCCACCTCCCTATATTAGGAATTTTATGCCACCAAAACCTGATTTAGTTTATCCTAGTCTAGATGATTTTGTTAATGTGAATGAGTCTGTTAATGAGTCTGTAGTTGAAAAGCCTACTGTTAAGACTAATGAACTTAAGACTGCTAGGAAAGAAAATGGAGTCCCAATTATTGAGGATTGGGTATCTGATAGTGATGAAGAAGATGTGCCTAAGGTTCAAACAGTTGGGATGTTTAATAAACCTAGTTTTGCTAAGATAAACTTTGTTAAGTCTACTAAGCAAGTAAAATCTCCTAGGAAAACATCAGTTGATAAAAATAGGCAAAACACACCTAGTCCTAGAGGAAACAAGAGAAACTGGAACCAACAGATGTCTCAAAAATTAGGGAGTGATTTTGAGATGTTCAACAAAGCTTGTCATGTGTGTGGTAGTTTTGATCATTTGAAGAATGATTGCAATAACTGGAATAATAATGGAAGATTTGCAAAACCAGTTTGGACCAATGTTCAAAGGGTGAACAAACAGAATTTCTCTAAATTAACTCACCCCAGTCCAAAAAGGAACATGGTTCCAACAACAGTCTTAACTAGGTCTGGCCTAATTTTACTTAATACTGCTAGACCAGTTAATACTATTCAACTAAAAACAGCAGTGAATAATGCAGGACCCATGAAAAATGTTATTAATAATGCATATTCAACTGCTAAAAGGCCTTTTAACAAAATACAGCAGCTAATAACAGTAATTTCACTAAAAAGGTTAATAATGTTAAGGGAATAAGGGTTAATACTGCTAGGCCAAAAGCAGTTCTTAGTGTTGTTAAGGGAAACAAGGAAAATGCTGTTAAGGCCTCGGCATGTTGGGTTTGGAGACTAAAGCATAAAGTTTTAGACCATGTCTTCAGAAACAATGGTGCATCAATGTCCTTTAAAAGATTTGACAATATTGATGCACAAGGCAGATCCAAGTCAGTAATGGCTTGGGTCCCCAAAAGAAACTGATTTTCCTACCATTATGTGCAGGGAAATCCACAGCAAGATTTGAAGGATAAAGGAGTGATTGACAATGGATGCTCTAGGCACATAATAGGAAACAGAGATTATGAAGAAATTGATGGAGGATTTGTTGCCTTTGGAGGTAATTTCAAAGGAGGGAAAATTACTGGGAAAGGTAAAATAAGAACTAGTAAATTGGATTTTGAAGATGTGTATTTTGTAAAGGAACTAAATTTTAACCTCTTTAGTGTCTCACAAATGTGTGACAAGAAGAATAGTGTTCTTTTTATTGACACTTAATATGTTGTTCTGTCTCCAGACTTTAAGTTAACTGATGAAAGTCATGTTTTGCTTAAAGTTCCTAGAAAGGATAACATGTACAGTGTTGATTTAAGGAATGTTGTTCCTCAAGGAGGTTTAACTTGTCTCTTTGAAAAAGCCTCATCAGATGAGTCTAATCTTAGGCATAGGAGGCTTGCACATGTAAATTTCAAAACAATGAATAAACTAGTAAGGGGAAACCTTGTAAGATGTTTACCTTCAAAACTTTTTGAAATTAATCAAACCTGTGTTGCTTGTCAGAAGGGAAAGTAACACAGAGCTTCTTGTAAGACCAAAATAGTCTGTTCAATCAGTCAACCATTACAAATGTAGCACATAGATTTGTTTGGCCCAACATTTGTAATTTAATGAAAAAGATGTACTGCCTAGTTGTTACAAATGACTTTAGTAGGTTTAGTTGGGTTTTCTTTTTAGCCACTAAGGATAAAACTAGAGAAATCCTTAAAATATTCATAACATGCATAGAAAATCTAATAGGACCTTAGGGTGGAAAGTGGTTAGATGTGACAATGGGGACTGAATTCAAGAATAGGTCTATGAATCAGTTCTGTGAAAAATGAAGGGTATATTAAAAGGGAATTTAGTGTTGCTAGGATGCCACACAACAAATTGTGTAACAGAAAGGAAAAAATAGGACACTAATAATGGTGCTAGGACTATGCATAGCTCATTCAAAAATGCAATAACTTTCAAGCTGAAGCAGTTTGATACTGCTTGTTATGTCCAAATAGGGTGTTGGTTATCAAGTCCTCACAACAAAGAACCTGATGAACTTTTTCTAGTAGAAAACCTGCTTTAAGCTTTCATGCGACATTTGGGTAATCCTATTACTAATACTTAATACCAATAGATCACCCTACGGTAAAGTTCGATGATAGGCGATGAAGGATTCTTTGTAGGATACTCTACCAATAGTAAAGCATTCAAAGTATTTAACAGTAGATACTAAGTTAGTAGAAGAGAACAACCTGCATGTTCAATTTAGTAATTTAGTGAGACTACACCAAATATTGCAGGAAGTGGACCTAATTGGCTTTTTGATATAGATGCACTAACAAAATCTATGAACTATAAGCCAGTTGTTGCAGGGAATCAATCTAATGGTAATGCAGGTACAAAAGCATGTGATGATGCAGGTAAAGCTAGAGTGGAGACAATACCTGGAAAAGATTACATACTGCTACCATTATGGCCTCAAGATCCATAATTCTCTTCTAGTTTAAAGGATTCCCCTGATGTTGGATTCAAACCATCAGGGGAGGAGGAAAAGAAGGATGCTGAAGATTCAGAGAATAAAGATAGTGAGGTTCCAAGTATAAAGGAGCCAAGAGTTAATCAATAGAAGGATGCAAATATCAATAACACTAACAATATTAATACTGTTAGTCCAACTGTTAATGCTGCTGGCATAGAGGATAATGTTGTTGATGAAAATATAGTCTATGGATGTGCTGATGATCCAAATATACCTAAATTGGAAGAAATTGTCTATTAAGATAATGATGAAGATAATGATGAAGAGGCTGACATGAACAATTTAAATACATTTATGCCTGCCAGACCTATTCTAACTACTAGACTTCACAAGGATCGTCCACTTGAACAAATCATTGGAGATATACGTTCTGCACCTCAAACCAGAAGAATGACAAAGAGTGTGACTAAAAATGATATGTTTAGTTCAGTGCAACAGAGAATCAACCATAAAGACTTTCAGAATTGTTTGTTTGCATATTTTTTTTATCACAAGCAGGGCCTAAGAAGGTAATCCAAGCATTAAAATATCCAAGCTGGATAGAAGCTATGCAAGAAGAGCTTCTGCAGTTCAAGTTACAACAGGTTTGGACCTTGGTGGATTTACCATAATGTAAAAGAGCCATTGGTACTAAATAGGTGTACAGAAACAAGAAAGATGAAAGGGGTATTATGATCAGGAACAAGGCTAGATTGGTTGCTCAAGGGTACATACAAGAATAAGGAATTGATTATGATGAGGTTTTTGCTCTAGTTGCCAAATTTGAAGCAATCAGGCTATTTTTAGCCTATGCCTCTTATAAAGACTTTGTGGTGTACCAGATGGATGTGAAGAGTTCTTTTCTATATGGAAAGATTAAGGAGGGGGTCTATGTTTGTCAACCCCTAGGTTTTGAAGACCCAGACATCCCTGATAGAGTTTACAAAGTAGAAAAGGCTCTCTATGGTTTGCATCAACCTCCCAGAGCTTGGTATGAAACCTTGTCCACTTATTTATTAGACAATGGATTTTAGAGAGGTCAGATAGATAAGAATTTATTCATTAAAAGGGTCAAAGGTGATATTCTACTAGTTCAAGTATATGTAGATGATATCATTTTTGGATCTACTAAGAAGGTTTTATGCACTGAGTTTGAGAAGCTGATGCATAAGAAGTTTCAAATGAGTTCAATGGGTGAGCTCACATTCTTCTTAGGACTGCAAGTGACACAGACAGATGATAGGATTTTCATCAGCCAAGACAAGTATGTGGATGAAATTTTAAAGAAGTTTGGTTTTTTAACTGTAAAGACATCAAGTACACCTATGGAAATTTCAAAGCCTTTGATGAAGGATAAAAGTGCCGAAGATGTTGATGTTCACTTATATAGATCAATGATTGGATCATTGATGTATTTAACATCTTCAAGGCCTGATATAATGTTTGTTGTATGTGCTTGTGCAAGATTTCAAGTCACACCTAAAGTTTCACATCTTCATGCTGTGAAAAGAATCTTTAGATACTTGAAAGGTCAACCTAAATTAGGCCTTTGGTATCCTAAGGACTCACCATTTAACTTGGAAGCTTATACTGATAGTGACTATGCTGGTGCAAGTTTATACAGGAAATCTACAACAGGAGGTTGTCAATTTCTTAGAAGTAGATTGATTTCATGGCAATGCAAGAAGCAAACTGTGGTGGCAAATTCTACAACTGAAGCAGAATATGTAGCTGCATCAAGTTGTTGTGGACAGGTATTATGGATCTGAAATCAATTGCTTGATTATGGATACAACTTTATGAACACCAAGATTTTCATTGACAATAAGAGTACTATCTGCATTGTTAAGAATCCAGTATTTCACTCAAAGACAAAGCATATTGAGATTAGTCATCACTTTATCAGAGATTCCAATGAGAAGAAGCTTATTCAGATGATCAAGATTCACATAGATCAGAATGTTGCAGATTTACTCACAAAAGCATTTGATGTTGGCATATTTCAATATCTGATTGCAAGTATTGGAATGCTTAACCTCTGAAATATTGGTTAAGGGGAGGTTAATTGTGTTAATTTACAGCAGATTATTCACAAAGGATGGTTGAAATGGAATGCAACAACTGTTAAGGATGGAATTGAGGTTAAAACTGGTAACTCAAAAGTTAATGCTGCTGGGCATTACTTAGTACTGCTGGGCAAAAGTTAGTACTGCTAGGAAAAAGTTAGTGCTGCCAGGCTACTTACTACTGCTAGGTTACCGTTGGTGTTACAACTGCTGAGGGTATTGTAGGTCTATAAAATAGAAACTTCGTGTATAGGTTTCCTTTATTACCTATTTAAGCGCATATAATCACATCATATTCGTTATTAATCTTTCTAATACTCTCTCATCTACAAACCCAAACTCAATTTCATCACCGGCTCTAACAATTATCATCAATGGAGGCTCTAAAATTTGTTGATTCACATAACATGGTTGCTTACTTGGACAAATCTACAGAGAATGCTGATTTTGATGAGGTAGTGAACTTTCTGAATGCTAACCCAATACGATATGCCTTAACTGTAAGTCCAACTATCTATGTGTCCTATATTGAGCAGTTTTGGTCTACTGCAAAGATCAAAACAATCAATAATGAAACATAAATACGTGCCAAAGTTGATGGCAAGACTATAGTAATAACAGAATCATCTGTGAGGAGAGATCTTCACTTTGATGATGAGGATGGTATTACTTGTCTAACACATACTAAAATTTTTGAAAACCTTTAATTGATGAGATATGAGAATCTTTCTGATAAACTTACTTTTTATAAATCTTATTTTTCCCCTCAATAGAAGTATCTTATACATACCATCTTACAATGTTTAAGTTCTAAATCAACTGCTTGGAATGAATTTGGTACCAATATTGCATCTGTAGTTATATGTTTGGCTAAGAATCAAAAATTTAATTTTTCTAAATTGATTTTTGATGGTATGTTGAGAAACTTGGATCCCAATTCTAAAAAGTTTTTAATGTATCCAGGTTTTTACAACTGTTTTTGAACAATCAAATTAAAAATCTTACAACAGTTTTTAATGATGAATATGATACACCTTCTCATACTAAAAAGGTTTTTGCAAACATGAGAAGGCAATGAAAAGATTTTTCAGGGACTGTGACACCATTATTTGATACTATGTTGATACAATCACAAGCAGTGGAGGGTGAAGCTTCAGGACAACCCATTGAACCTCAACACACACCTACTACTGCTTCACCATCTCATGTTGAACCAATCCCTACTATTGCATCATCATCACACCCTAAAAAGACCTACAAACGTAGGAAAACTAAAAGAAAGGCCTCTGAGATATCTCAGTCTAGTGGACCTACTACCCTTGTAGTAGATGAGACTGTCCATAACGAGAGGGGAGACAGTATGGAAGCTGCCACTACTGCTATTAGCTTAGATGCAGAGCAGGGCAATGGTAACATTATTAGGACCTAATCCATGGCAATACTTAATGAGCCTATTCCTCAGGGAACTGGTTCAGGTAGTGGTCCTAGGCGCCAAGATACCATATTAGGAGACAAACTTGCTCATACTAGGTTTAAGAGGTTGTCTAAACAGTCCAATGAACCACCTCTCTGCAAAGTTAACACACTAGGAAATGGGGAGGATATTAATGAAACTAAATGACTTGATGGAAATTTGTACAAAATTATCTAAAAGAGTTCTTGCCTTGAAAAATATAAAGACTGCTCGGGATTTAGAAATTACTAATCTAAAGAAGAGAGTTAAGAGGTTGGAAAAGAAGAAAAAGTCAAGAACTCTACAACTCAAGAGGAGGTTATTCAAAGTCAGGATAGAGTCTTTTGCTGACAAAAGTTTGGGTAATTAGGAGGATACATCCAAACAAAAGAGGGATGAAATTGACCAAGATGAAGGGATTTCATGGTTTCAAGAGGATACAAAGACTCAGGGGAGGTATGGTCATGATATTGAAATTAATATTGCTAGTACATCAATTACTACTGTAGTATTAATATTACTACTGATGAACCTGTTATTACTGCCAGTGCACCAGTTGCTACTACTGGTGTATCTGTTAGTACTGCTGAACTAAGTACTCCTCCAACAACAACAACAACAACTTTTATTGAAGATGAATGCTCCTCACAATTGCTCAGACCCTTATGAAAATAAGAAGTGTGAAATCAAAAGAAAAAGGAGTATCTAGTGAGACTGCTACAAGACTAACAAGAGGAGTGATTATGAAAGAAGCTAGTGAGACTGCTACAAGACCAATAGTACCACCTCAACAACAACTTGATCTAAAAGATAAAGGAAAAGGCATCATACAAGAGCCTAAGAAACCAGTGAAAGTAAAAGGCAAAGATCAAATTGAATATGATGTTGATGTAGCTCAAAGACTTCAAGCAGAGTTAGATGAAGAAGTCAGGCTTGAAAGAGAAAGAGAAGAAGAAGCTAGTAATGCTGCATTGATTAAAGAATGGGATTCCATTAAAGCAAGAATAGATGCTGATGCTCAATTAGCTAAAAGGCTTCAAGCAGAAGAGAGAGAACAGATGTTTGTTAAAGAGAGAGCTAGACTGCTAATGGAAATTATTACAGCCAGAAAGAAATTCTTTACTGCAAAAAGAGCTGAAGAGCAAAGGAACAAACCACCTACTAAAGCAGAACAAAGAAAGAAAATGTGTATCTACATGAAGCATATGGCAGGATACAAGGACAAGAATTTCAAGGGTAAAAGCTTTGATGCAATCAAGCAAATGTTTGACAAAGCCTACAAACAGGTAATTGATTTTGTTCTTATAGATACTGAAAGCAGTAGAAAGAAAGCAATTAGTAAGAAAAAAGCAGGTGAAAGGCCTAGTAAAGAAAGTGCCAAGAGACAGATAATAGAGGATGATGCTGAGAAGGCAGAGCTTAAAGCTTGTTTAGAGATAGTTCCAGGTGATGATAGTGCTGTCAATATTGAATCTTTAGCTACAAAATATCCAATAGTTGACTGGAAGACACACATTCTAGCAGAAGACAAGATGTATTATCAGATCATCAGGGCAGATAGAAGTACTAAATATTACAAGATATTCAGTGCAATGCTTGATGATTTTGACAGACAAGATGTGTTAGATCTATACAGGTTGGTAAAGGAAAGATTTAAGTCAACAAGCCCAGAAGGATATGACAGATTACTTTGGGGAGATCTCATCACTTTATTTGAACCAAGTGAAGAAGATGAAATCTGGAAAGCTCAACAGGACTACACATTGATAAGCTGTAGGTTATATGATTCATGTGGAGTACATTTATTATTGATGGATACTGGAATTACAATTCACATGCCGGTAGAAAAGAAATATCCTCTTACATAAGAAATGCTTTCAAGAATGTTGAGTAGGAGGCTAGAAGTTGATCATGAATGTGAAATGGCATTTGAGCTCCTCGGATTTATCAAGTCACAGTACAAGAAGTAGAAAAATGTTTGGATACACCCTCCTGAGGTTCAAGAAGATTTTATTCAAGAAAATTGATAATTAATATGATGAATATCAAGTTTTAGAGAGGATTGTTGGGAATAAAATGATTCTTAACTGTTACTACTGCTAGTTCAAGTTACAACTGCTGGTTGGAGTTTCTGCTGCTGCTCAAGATTGAAGAATAAGTTCTAAGTCATTACTACTGCTAGTGTAATATTAGTACTGCCAGTACAAAATGTTACTACTGCTAGAAGAGTTTTTGCTGTTA
>BQNB010076342.1:0-31184 GCA_026074375.1 Tanacetum coccineum
ACCCTATACCAAAAACCCTAAACCCCTAACCACTAAACCTTATACCAAAAACCCTAAACCTCTAATTGATAGGTATAATATCATAAGTGATATATACATAAACTTTAAAATCTATACCAAAAACCATAAATCCCTAACCACTAAACCCTAAACGCCTACCATTAGGTATAATATCACAAGTGATATATACATAAACTTTAAAATATATACCAAAAACCCGAAACCCCCTATACCAAAAACCCTAAACCCCTAACTAGTAGGTATAATATCACAAGTGATATATACATAAACTTTAAAATCTATACCAAAAACTCTAAACCTTATACCAAACAACTAGGTATAATATCACAAGATATATACATAAACTTCAAAACCTATACCAAAAACCCTAAACAGCTAACCAGTAAACTATATACCAAAACCCTAAACCACTAACCGCTAAACCCTATATAATAAACCCTAAATCCCCCTCCCTAGCCACTAAACCCTATACTAAAAATATCCAAAGAAATGAAATATCACCGATGATACTAAAGGTTAAAAAGCATATTTATTTGTTTCTGAAATATCACAAGTGTTTTAGACATTAACTATGTTTATGAAATATCACAAGTGATATTAGATATGTCATATAACAAATATCACAAGTGATATTATACATTAACTATTTTTATGAAATATCACAAGTGATATTAGACATGTCATATAACGAGGGTGATAGCGGTCATGAGTTGAAACTTTTAAGCATATTCGGGCTGGGTTAGTCGGGTCTAAAATTTTATTCGGGTTATTTGGGTCAACCCGAGTACCCCGAATACTAAATAGGGTCGGGTATCGGGTTGAATTTTAAAAATAAAGTTATTAGCATAATTGAAGCATCACACGCTGCAAACTAATGACTTGTATGTAGACACCAAAAAAGAAGAAAAGCCACAAAGCAAAACCTTTTTTCATAGATGGAAAAGTAACAATATGAACAAACAATAACATATATAATTACGTTTAGCCTATGTTGTATCTATACATACTGAAGTGTTTGATCTTTAGTTTCTTACTATATTTTTGGCATTTTCCATCGCTTTCATTCAGATTCGATCATTAAGAATCATTTTTACAAAGCACCCTCAAAGAAGGGGCTCCCAATTTGACAGCTCTTTGGTCCTACTGATATCATCAGCATTACTCTATCTTTAATCATATCCCCATGTTTGTTTTCAATCACCTATAATGTGCCAAGAAAAGCCTCCTACTAACACTATAATATCACAAGTGATAAATAACAATGATTACACCAAACTCTTCGTACTTACACTTTATCACCTGTGATATTACTCATATGTAGAATACCATAATTAATGTCACATTATATTTCTTTATCACATGAGATATTACTCTTAAGTGACTAAGAACGTTATTGTAAATACTTTTCATCTTCCTTACAATGTTATATCACAAGAGATAAATAAGTGTCACTTACAAATACCAAAATGAATAAAAAAAGAGCAAACTATGAAAATAAAATTTGACGTATTCTCAAAATCAAACAAGTGTTGCATTAATTTAGCATTGATTATGAGCAACATGAGAATTCACCTAAAGAACTAAAGAGGTTTGACCCTTTTATTCCTACTATGAGTATAATATCACAAGTGATAGATCACATTGATTACATGTTAAAAAGTCCAAAAGGAACATAACTTTTGTTGGATTCATGGCTTCACCGTCTTCTTTTGTATTTTGAAGTATTACATTGTACTCGTAATTTGGGGTTGACAATATAAGAAGTTTTGGACAAAAGGAGATCAGCACCATGTTGCCAAATAAAGTTGCTTCATCTTCAGACACGTGCTCAATCACCTACCATGAAAATAATTCAACAACACATCTTAAGGAATGACTAACAAATTGTGAGGAGTTAGCAAATTTAAAGAAATTGATTGCAAATAGATGAAAAGCATTGACCTTCATTATTCAACTATTGACTATTGACCAATTGTCAAAAATAGCAAAATCGAGGACTTATGGACTAGGATTGAGGTACATATTTAAGAAAATAGATTACCAATAGAAGAAAAGTAAACTAGGATAAGATGCAACAAAAAGAGGAAACATTATATAACTAAGATCCACTAACCTCTAAGCAGGTTCTGATATTGCATCCATACACTCGAGAATCAAAAGTGGTGATGGAACCATCTAAAATTATAGCAGACTTGATATGGCTACTTTGTACAGGAACCGTAGCATTGTTAATTAGTATCTAGACATGTGTGGAGTTATTTTGTGCTTTTCATTTTTGTGCAGGTAGTTGACCTTCAAACACAACTACAACACTTCAGTGATGTTGAAAATCTTTACAGGCAGAGTTTAGGTGATACTATAGCCGAACAGTTGCTATCTAACGTTTTCTACTTGTTTAGTTGTGGAGCCAATGATTACATAAGCCATGTACCTAACAGTATTAGTATCTTCATTAACAACCCGACTTAACCCCATAATCAATACCGAATTTGGTGGAATGGAAATTGTCTAGCTCATAAATGTTACCAACTTCACTTGACTATTTTACTTGTTCAAACTAATTAAATAACTATGTTTTATTGTTTTCCTGATCTGCTTTCTGAATAGGGAATATACGAAAAAGGAGGACAAAAAAAAGCGGTTTTTAAAACGGTCCACATATAGGATGTTTCCAGCTACGATATTAAGAAATTAAAATACTTACAACAAGATAAGATAATTATATGATAATACCACACAATCAAAACATGCCATAACTAAACATTTGATAACAGCTAGATGGTTTTATGTATGCAAAAATTAACATCTCAATGACCATTACCAATCAAATGAACAACCCTTCAAAATATGGTATCGTCATTGCTTCCCATTTCTGAATGTTGGTATTTTTCTGCTATAACATGTGTACATATCAACATGTAGGTTTCAACAAAGGAGAGACAACATTTGACACACAATCTTAGAAACAAAAACATTCGTTGCCATCCAAAAGCATTCCTGACAATCAAGTGCAATGCGATACATGTGCCTGATGATAATAAGCCTAAAAACTAAATGTGAAATGTAACAAAGGACAGACAACTAACTATTTTTGTACAAAACATAAAACTTGGACAATTATAGCTGCTAGTGACTTGCAGGTTGTGCAATACTAATAGCATTCCGACCCACGCCCAAAAGACACACCGTTGGAAACATATGGTGATCCTAAATGAGGAGCTGATTGTATTGGTGCAAAGAACTTGTAGTTTGCTACTAACGCCCTATTAGTTCAAAGATGATTATTTCTTCCAAAAAAAGATGTCAAATTTTATTGACTTAACTAACATATATGCTGTTGGATTTGCTAATATGCATGTTAACTTATAACCTCAAGCACTGCCAAGTTCAAAGCAATTTTTCAGAATAGTTAGAATGGCTACTAGATTCCAGTGTTCACTCACTTATTTCATTGCTCATGTATGGCTTAATTTCCATGATGTCAAAGTAAGCCAACATCAGGCTCCCAAAATGAAAGAAAGGGTAACTACATGTTTATATAGGTGGTAAGCATATAGTGACTTTTTCCTAAAATTCACTTTGTCCGCTAATCATACAGACTAGAGCATACACTATCATCATCGTTGAAAATAAACAATATCATTTACTTTAAGCAATATCTACTAAATCTTGAACTAATATGGACGATCTTAGATCTTACGGCTCCAAATAATAAGCCCTCGTGTCATTTGCAACTAACTACCGCTTATCACTTTTTGAAAAACGAAAAAAAAATATTTCTAATAAAATTGACATTTTATGGGGAAATACTAAAGCTTATATTAAAATATTGATAAGCTCATTTTAATAGCTTTAACAGAGCTATAGCTATAGTTTCATTAAATTGATAGAAGCCCCAATTTAATAAAGCAATTAATACGTCATAGATCAATTATCAACAAATAAGCATCATAAACACCTATTTCATAGCTTCTTTTAGCGTATTTACAATTGCTTCACTAAGATTTATAACAATTATGATTTAGTTTAATTAATTAAGGCTTTCTTGTAAACAATTAAAAAATCCCTAAATAAATTAATTATAAAAAAAGTGAAGGATATATGAAAGAAAAAGAAAATAACCTGATTGAAGACGATGACGTCAGTAATAATAATCGGAGATAAAATATAAATCGTCAAAGATGAGGAGGTTGTTGTTAATTGTAGTTGCAAATCTGTAAAAACCGACTTAAAGTTGAAATGGAGAAAAAATAATGAATAGTTTATTGAGATGAGGAAGAAAGAGTAACACACTGGATTAGGTGAGAGAATAAAAAAACATGTTTTACAAGGTTTAACCAATTAAATCTTAGATTAATCATCACCATTAGATCAAACCTAAATATATGGTGGGGATTTGTCCCTTGGTATGTGAGGAGAAACTGGTATGCAAATGAACTTTTCTCTTTATACCCATACATTATTTAGTGGAGTGTGTAATCTAAGACATAAATGTTAAGGGTGTAAACGTCATGACACAATAATTTGAGTGTGCAAATCAAATGTTGGAATGTGAAAATCAACTCCCAATTGAAATAGTTAACCATTTAATGACGTGACATGCTTTTCAGCTTGCAAATATTTAGGAAAAACATATTTTTAGCTAATATACATGATGGCGAATAAATAATTGTGTAGTAATTAGCAAGAATTATATCCTTTATAACAAAGATTGATCGATTAACCACACTGTTTTGCTATGTAAACATTTAAAATATTATTTTTCATATTATTTTATGATTTCCTTTATCAACCATCTTCCACTATGATCCACTAATTCAATTGTTTAATCCTCTTGAATGCTACTAATCCATACATCTGCTGTTGATCCACTTCATTGGATCATTGAATCCTTATTTTTTGTGTGTAAGGTTTAGTTATGCAAATAAAATCCCTACACAACTATGATAGAAAATTTGTTTTGATAAAACTATATAAGAAGAATTCTTCAATGAAACAGTAATACTAATGAACACACAGATTAACAAACAAAAGCTTCAATATATTAATACGAATACTCTAACTAGTATTATGTTAAAAACCTGAAGCAATAAAACTCTATGAATGACTCATTTTTGATACATAGAACTCTATACCTTAGGACCTCCTTTTATACAACCAGGAGTTACCTAATAGGATTATAATAATTCCTAAGTTATCATATCTATAAAATAATAACTTATACGTATCTTTACAAAAATATCTCATACATATCACATAAGCAATTTTTATCTTTTCTCTGAGCAGTCTTTATCCTTTCAATAGTTGTAATCTTTCAGCAGTTGTAACTTTATACCTACAACATTAACTCTGAACACTAGCAGTAGTAACTTTTGTACCAGCAACACTAACTGTGTACACGCAGCATTAACTACTTAGAAAGTTTTCTTCAATCTTCACCAACAGTACTAAGTACAACTAGCAGTATGTAAACTTTACTCTAGCAGTACTAACATTACTAGCAGTAGTAACTAGCAGTAGTAATATACACTAGTAGTAGTAACTTATACTAGCAATAGTAACTAGCCATACTAACTACTTAGCATATTTTTTATTAAGATTACTAACAGTACTAATTTATGCTTAGTAGCAGTAACTAATACCTTAGCAGCAGTAACTTCAAGAAGGCTTTTAATCCCAATAATCCTCCCCTAAACTTGATATTTATCTTCAAAATCATCAAGTTTCTTCATTAAAAGCTTCATAAATCACCAGGAGTATGCTTTTAAACACTTCATTGAGGTACATAGCCTTCCTTAAGTAGTTTCTTGACCAATCTAAGAAGCTTAAATGCCATTTCACACTCATGATCAACTTGGAGCTTTACATCATTGAACATCTGATGTGGTGTGTGCTTTGTAAGTGGATACATCTTCTCAACCAACAGATAATAAAGTATGTTCTGCATTGTCACACAATGAACTCCACGAGAATCATAAAGCTTCTAGTTTAGCACTTTAACTTATCCTTGTTGATTCTTCCATACATTATCTTTAAGATTATGTTCAAACATGATCTTCAAATTAAGATGTAAGAAAGTATCCATGTAATTCACTGGCTCTGTCTTCTTAAATCTTGCTTTGACTATACTCCAAAGAACTTCTAAATCTTCTCTGTCAAAGTTTTTAAGCATCTTTCTAAAAGTTAAATACATCTGAGAATTGCCATATGCTCTAATGATTTGGAAATAGCTTTTCTTCCCTTCTTTGTAGATCTTGTAGTCAACAATGGTTGAAGATTTAGTAGATAAAGGTGTAGCTTCAATAGTTACATCATCCCCATCATCTAAAATGATTTCCCTACATTGCTTAAGCTCTTCAATTTCTTTATCATCATCCACCTTTTGCTTCTTAGAGCTTTCTTGATCCAAAGCTTCTCCTGCTCTCTTTGAGCTGCTTTCTTGTGCTATCTCTGCTTCAGCTTTCTTGGAACTCTCTTTCACCAATTCTGTATCTATATCTATAAATGTGTTTACCCTTTTCATAGCTTTGTCAAATAAGTCTTGAATATTTGTAAATGACTTATTCTTTAAGTCTTTGGGCTTCCATCCTTCCATGTTTTTTAGGTAAGTACACATGAAACTCCTTTGCTGAGCTTTTATTGGTGGTTTGTTCCTTTTCTCTTCTACTCTTTTTGCTGCAAAGTGTTTTCTTCTTTTATTTAAGAGTTCTACAAATAATGTAGCCTTTTCTGCATTAGACAACTCTTCTTGCTCTTGAGCTTGCAGTCTTTGAGCCAACTGATAATCAGCTTCAACTTTAGCTTGAATATCATCCTAAGCTATGTTAGCTTCTTTAACTTTTTGAGCTTTTTCCCTGGCAAGCCTTTCTTCTTCATCTTCTTTAGCTTGTATATTGAAAGCAAGTTCTTCATCAAGCTTGAGTAGCTCTTTCTTAGACATTTTCTTCACAGTTCTTCTCAACCATTTTGCCTTTTACCCTTGTCCTTGACCTGTGTTATTTTGTTGTGAATAATCAATTGGTGTAGAGCTTGCTCTTGTTTCTTTCTCTTGTCATGAAAAACAATCCTTTTTGCCTCTGGCTCTTGAGCAACAGCTGTAATTGTTTTAGCAGCAGTTTTGGTAAATAACAGTACTAACCTTTTGTTTAAGCATCACTAACTGTTACACTTAGACTCTTAATAAACATCCCCTTTTTCCGAACTTTGCACTTTTCAAAGGCTGCAAGTGCTTGAAGCCAATGTAACTTTCATCAATACTTAATTTCACCATCTTATTAGCAAACTTCACTATCCAACTACCTCATCACCTTCAAGATCATTTAGTCCAAACATATCTTCATCTCTGTGAACATTGACCAAGTAAATGTCTTTATACAGCATCAATATCATCTATCCTCTCTTGTTTGGATGCATCCTTTTGATCACCCAAACTTTCTTCTTTAGAAGAAAATACTCTTGTAGATCTACCAACCTTGTATAATCTTTTGAGCTTATAAGTTCTTGACCCTTCTTTCTTCTCTAACTTCTTGACTCTCTTCTTTAAACATGTAATCTCCTAAGCTTGAGCAGTCTTTGTGTTCTCCAGGTCAATCATCTTATGTTAGAATTTGTACAAAAAATCTATCAATTCCTTAAGTTGCATACTAGGCTCCTCATTGACAGCCTCATCTGCTACATTTATAGGATCACTAGGAACACTAGACTGAGGAATCTCAGTGTCCTTCTCCTTAGGCCTTCTTGATTTTTTTTCCTTTGGGGTTGAGATGATGATGGTTGAGTAATGATAGGTGTGTGATGGGGAGCAGTTGGCATTGCCGAACCTTTACTCATTTCTTCTTGAGCTTGTACCACCATTGTTAAAAATAATGGTGTTACTCTACCAGAAAAGTATTTTCCTTGCCTTATCATGTTATGAAAAATCTTTTTTGTGTGAGAGGGTGCAATATAAATCCTGTTATGAGTTGCCATCCCTTCTAGTTGATTATTCAAAAAGACTTGTACAAATCTTGGATACATCAAGAATTTGACAACACTATCTAAGTTCTTCACCATGCTTTCAAAAATATACTTGGAAAAGTTAAACTTTTGGTTTATGGCTAAACAGATAATTGCAGAGGCCATAGTGCTACTAAATTCATTCCATGCAGTAGTCTTATTACTTAGGCATTACATAATGGTATGGATAAGGAATTTCCATTGGGGAGAGAAGAATGCCTTATAGAAAGTAAGCTTTTATGAAAGTTTTCATACCCATGATGTAATGTGGGTTTAAAAATTGTAGCATTTGTCAGACAATCAACACCATCACACTTCTAGTTGAAGGATCTCTCTACAATCGCTTTTAGTTATTGATGATCTTTTTTTCTTCCACTAGGGCCTTGTAAAAACTGATTGTTCTCCATTTACATTTTCACCTTGACATGGCCTAGAATTGTTCAATATCACGAAGTTATATAAAGTTAGGATTACGGTTAAAGCATATCTATAGATCTTGCATTCAAAATCCACTATCTGTCTCAAATCCTTCACTTTCAACAACTTAGGTCACAAATGCGACTAAATTATTAGTATCACAATGTAGGGTCTGTCATTGTGTTGAGTTTTGAGTGATGATGAAAAAAAATAAATTTGATTTTATGGTTTATGATTAGAGATCTATGAAATTTTGAAACCGATTAAATGATTAAAATGAAACCCTTTAATTGAAGTAATTTATTTAATACTACCCTCAACAGCATTACGTTCACCAACAGTTTAGTAAGTTATGCCTAGCAGCATTAACGTTCATCAGCAGTTAAGTTATGCCTAGTAGCATTAACTTCTAACACCAGTAGTAAGTTTATGCCTAGCAGCATTAACTTATAACAACAGTAGTAAGTTTATGCCTAGCAACATTAACTTCCCCCAACAGTAGTAAGTTATGCCTGACAGCATTAACTTTGAGTTACCAGCATTAACTCCAATTCCATTCCAAACAGATTTTCCATCATCAAATTAACATTTTGACTCACAAAAACTCTCTATCTGTTTGTGCTTTCTCTTATTTCTTTTAGCTCACAATTCTCTCTATCTGTTTTTACTTTCTCTCAATTCTTTTAGCTCACAATTCTCTTGTCTGTTTTTGCTTTCTCTCAATTCTTTTAGCTCATAATTTTCTCTATCTGTTTTTAATGTATTCAACTCTCTTTCTGTTTTTTAGCTCATAACTTCTCTCAATTCTTTTTCTCCCAAACACACTATCAGATTTTTATCAAACAATTCTCTTCTGTTTTACCTCACCAACTCTCATAAATTTTTTCTCACTAATTCACTCTATCTGTTTTTATTGCACATCTCTCTTTTTGTTTTTATTCTCACCAACTCTCTCAATTCTTTTACTCACTAAATCACTCTGTCTGTTTTTATCACACATCTCTCTTTCTATTTTTATTCTCACCAACTCTCTCAATTCTTTTTTCACCTTTCTCTTAATCAAGACTTTAAAGATTGAGCATTCCAATACTAGCAATCAAATATTGAAATCTACTTACATCAAATGCTTTTGTAAGTAAATCTATAGCATTCTCTCAGTATAATCTTTATCATTTAATTATCTTCTTTTCATTGAATCTCGGAAAAGTAATGTCGTCTAATCTCAATGTGCTTTGTTTTTGAATGAAAAACAGGGTTCTTAACTATGCATATAGTACTCTCATTATCAATATAGATCTTTGTATGCATAAAGTTATATCCATAATCAAGCAATTGATTTTGAATCCAAAGCACTTGGCTACAGCAACTTGAAGCAGCTACATATTCAGCCTCTGTTGTGGAATTAGTAACTACAGTCTGCTTCTTGCATTGCCATGAAATCAATCTACACCCAAGGAATTGACAACCTCCTTTTGTGGACTTCCTATCCAAGCTTGCTCCAGCATAATCACTATCAGTGTATGCTACCAAATCAAATGGTAAATCTTTTGGATACCACATGCCCAATTTAGGTTGACCTTTTAAGTACCTAAAGATTCTTTTCATAGCATGAAGATGTGACACTTTTGGGTTGACTTGGTATCTTGCACAGGCACATACTACAAACATAATATCAGATCTTGAAGAAGTAAGATACATCAGTGAACCAATCATTGATCTATATAAATAAACATCCACTTCTTCACCATCTTCATCCTTGAGCAAAGGCTTTTGAGTTTCCATAGGTGTGCTTGCTGTCTTGACATCAGTAAAACCAAAGTTCTTCAAAATCTCAATCATATACTTGTCTTGATTGATTAAAATCCCATCCTCCTTCTGCTTTACTTGCAGTCCTAAGAAGAATGCGAGTTCACCCATAGAACTCATCTGAAACTTCTTATGCATCATTTTCTCAAACTCAGTGCATAATGACTTCTTTGTAGATCCAAACATGTTATCATCTACATATACTTGAACTAACAGAATATCACCTTTATCCCTTTTGATAAAAAAGTCTTGTCAATCTTTCCTCTCTAAAATCCATTGTCCAACAAATAAGTTGACAAGTTTTCATACCAATCTCTAGGAGCTTGATGCAGTCCATAAAGTGCCTTCCTATAAAAAATATAAATAAATAATACTACTTAGTAAATTCCAATATCACCTTTACACACCAGTAAAAAAGTCAGAACTTACAAAAATAATAATAAAATATTTAATATACTTATGTTAACCCGGGTAGAGTATTATCACCCGGTCGTATCCCCAACGACTAGTAAGATTGAAACCACGTTTAGCTCGGAATCTGTTTTGGGATTTAAGCAAAGATAATTGATTTTGGAAAGTTATGACTACTAAAAAACAACATTAAAATGGACAATTAATCAAATACGAAAACAATAAACGTGACAATTAAGCAGTGAACCAAATTTTAAACCCTAAACAAATGTAAACTAAAATTCAAAACCTAAATAAGACAAAAGACATTTTAAGAAAAGAAAAACAATTTTCCTTGATTATTTTTGAATTCAAATTCGAATTAAAAACTATAAAACTATTAAAAATAAGGTCTTAAAAATTTTATAAAAAATTACTCTAGTTAAAGAAAAAAATGCAGAAATTTTATAAAAATAAACCCTAATTTTATCTTTTTATGAAAGTTTAATTGAACCTAAAATTAAACCTAACCCATTATTAATTAAAACTAAGCAAACTAAATAAAAAAAACTAACTTAAGTGACGAACTGTGAAAAAGGTCCTTAAGGGCATAACGGGGCAAAACATTTACGGCAAGGATTAACTGAGAAACAACAAACAGAAAAATACAAGAATGGTCCCCTAGGTCCCTACCCCTATAATAACCAAAGTCCAATATGAGCTCAATTCCATAAAAGTGCTTATCACTAAAAACTTGAAAGAGCAAAGTTGTAAAGGAAGCTAGTAGGAACAAAATTAATAAAAGCTACTTAGGCTGACAATAACTAATAAGCTCAATAAGAGCTTATTTTTTAACTGACCTCAGAAAGTGGGGTTTAACCCTTGGTTTTAGAAAATATGCTATAAAAAAACACACACATATCAACAATGTAAACGAGAAAGAAGTTATAAATGAGCATATGATGTGCTTCACCTAAAGAATGAAAGATAATTAGAGGCTTAAGGTACTTTTAGACTACTAAAAATGAGGAGGAAACAAGCAAACTCAGAAAATAAGGCATTTAGCACAAAAACCAAATAAGCTAAAAACCTTTAAAAGCTAAACTAGACTCTAAAACTTTAAGGACTTATTAAACTACTTATAATCTACCTATAATAGCTATAAATTCTACCACCTTAAGCTAAGATTCAAAAATTAATAAGCTAAATTACTAACCTACTGTTTTTGGTGTTTTCAGAGTTTTACTGACTTTGACAGCTAAATTAAGCTAGGAAAATAAGCTAGAAAATGTAAACTAAGATTAAATTTATAATAAGCTGTAACTAGACTTAATATTACTTGAATCTAAGATCCTAAATCCTATTCTTACTTAACTAAAAGTTAAGCCAAAGGTGGCAGTACTAACTTGTGACAGCAGTACTAACTTTTAGTTAGTACTGGTGCACTTTGGTGGATTTTGGCAGCAACTTAAGCTAACTAATAAGCAATAAATCTAAATCTATTACCTAATCTATATTAAGCTACCTCTAAACTATATACTACCTTAATTTGAAAAGCTAAGTCCTAAGATTACTTGGCCTAATCTTAAGCCAAAAGTGACAGCAGTACTAACTTTTAGTTAGTACTGGTACACTTTGCACAAGTGCAACTCAAAAGTGCAGGCTTCCTAAGGGAAATCCTGCACTTAAACACACTCTACTAGAGTGTTTAAACAAAGTGCAAGTAAGATCTAAGCCTTTGAGGGCTTAGATCAAAATTTCCACAGCCAAAAGTCTAAGACAAAATGCCCTGGTGCTGGAACCATTATAATAAGCCATAACTTTTTGAAAAATGAAAATTAACTTTTGAAAACTCTTTGCCTAATGATTTTAGATGAAATCTAAGCTGACTTAAACAATTTCAAAAACTCACTTTGACTTTGGGAGGTCAAAATAGCTTAATCCAAACACCCCTTTAAGACTAAGACAGTTATGATTAAGCTACTAAATTTGAAATCCAGTAAACAAGTGCTTAATTCCAGACAATTAACAGATTAAAACTACTTTAATAAGCATGATTTAACAACTAAATAAGCAATAATCTAAGACTCAAGCTATTTGACTATATTTTTGGTTTTTTAGAGGTTTTTTAGACAATAATATGAAAATCTATGATTTAACTAAGAAAATTGAAAACAGATAAACAATTAAGATGATTTAGCTAGATAAAACTCAAATAAGCACTAATAAGTAAAGAGAGTAGCAAATAAGCAGATCTAAATATAGAAAGCAATGAGATCACTATTTAAAGCTAGAAATAAAGGAAATAAAAGAGAAACTTACAAACTCCTCTAGCTAAACAAGAGGACCAATAAAGGCAGCTACAAGCTCCCTAGCTTATTAGATAAGCTAGGGTAAAGGCCTTGGGATCTCTTCCGATTTAAGATCCCCTTCCAAAAAGCTCATATCCAATAGAGTCCATTATAAATGTAAGTTAAACTGGTTTAGGGTTTAGTTAAGATTATTACTGAATTAAAATAAGCTCTATTTCAGCTTATAGACTGAAAGGGCTAAGCTCTATTTCAGCTTATAGACTGAAAGAGCTTAATATGAGCTTATTAGCTTATTGAGATAACTTAGCTCATTAAGAGAGCTTATGACTTTAAATGAGAGTTTAAAAATGAGATTTAAAGTACTAAAAACTGAATTTCATTAATTAAAGGAAATGGTTACATTACTTTAAAAAAGAAAAATTACATTTAAAAATATGAATTTAAGTTAAACTAAAAATTACTAAAAACTAGATGGTGTATGTGTGAGAGGTGAGGCCTTTTTATAGTGCCAAGCTGAAGCTTCCAGACCCTTTTCCTTTGCTCTCCAATCTTTCAATCTTGGCCAATCATTTCTTCAATCATTTGAGCTTCATTTGTAGCCGTTTGATCAAATTGTGGACACCTGAGGATTGCCAAGCTGGCATTCCTTTGATGTGACATTGTGCTTCTTTTGTGAGTGTTTTAGCACAAAAACCCACTTAAATTTGTGCTTTCACCATTGTTGACGTGGCCTTTGATTGGGAGAGGTTAAGTAATCCTTTGATAAAGACTGATTTGTCCCTTCATTTGTGTTAGTGAGCTCATGAATTGACCTAAGCACCCTTTAATTTGGAAAACCCCTTTGATTTACCCTGGATGGTGAAACGGGGAAGAAAGGTGAACAGTAACACCTTTCGCGCCCTTCCTTTGACAGTTAAAAACGTTATAGCTTTGGCATTTTTACACTTTCAGTCCCTCTCTTTCTTTTCCCTTTTTCAAGTTATAAATAACTTTCGGGATTTGCAAGATTGGTCCTTGGAGTTGTTATAAAAGGACATGGACTAGGGTTTTGGGATTTGTTGACTTTTATTGACCAGTTTTGACTGAGGGTTTGATTCTTTGGCTTCTTTTTGAACTCTTCTGATTCTCGTGTCCGTGCTTGCCCGTTTTTGACTGTTTTCTTGCGATTTTTGACTTATCCATACCTGCACACACAAAACACAAATACAAGCATATTTTTGCCATTTTTAGTCTGTTTTGGGTTTAATTGGGTTATTTTAGGTACAAATGGATATGTGTATTCTACACTTATCAACGGCGATCGTAGGTCATCGCTGGGTCATTGGGCACGGCCTACGCCTTGTCGTTATGAAGTGTGCTGAATCTTCAGAGATAAGGCAGGCGTTTACTAATGCTGTGTCCGCAGGTCTTGCCAAAGGTATGAGCGAAGGCCTAAAATACAACATAGAGTACGGAAAGGCTGGCCGCGACCTAGCGGATGTTGATGCATATGACCCGGAGGCCAATAACAAATTAGACAAAGCCCTCCAAGACTTGAAAGATCTAAAATATCCGATGGTAGACCAACTGGAGAAGTTGAAGGATGCCCCAATGGAGTTAATTATGGCATCTTTTCATTTGGAGAGTGATACCAGGGAGGATGCCCCTCAGTGGATCCGTGATGTCCGTCCGAGCTCCTCCCAACTAAAGATACCCATATACCCTAAGGTACGTGCTCCTGAAGACCCTTGGGCTGTTAAAGAAGAGGTACCGTTAGAGGATGCTATTGCGACAAATATAAGTCATGCGGAGAAGAAAAAGAAGTGCAAAGTGGTTTGCCGCACTCACAGGATTGGTTCTGCGCACCATGCCAGGTCTGACAGTATCCCTGTATCAGTTCCTACTGTTGTTCCTCAAGGTCTTGTCATTTTGCTCACGGATGCTGGTACGCAGAATCAGAGATCTGAAGACGAGGCATCTCCAACATTGTTTAGGTCTAAGTCTCTACCGCCCATGTATAACTTAGATTGGCCATAGTACCGCCTGTGGTACTTAGACAACATTTTTGTATGTAATATGTGCACGGGTATCCGTGATTAACAATGTAATTTACTAACTCCTAATATATTTTGTATATACCCGTAGTCATATTGTTTTGCGTGCTCCGTGGGAGTCTTTTCGTATGTACATAACGTCTTAGGTGCACGTAGCATAAGGATACAGAATCCGTGGCCGCTGGGGTTGCAACCCTCTTATACGGCAAGAAATTATTAGGGTGCTTATCCTTTACATATCCATCATATTGATTTTGCATTATACAGAATAACAAGTGATTAATATTAATGAAGAGAAAATTTTACTTGGGGAAATTTTCACATAAAGAAGTCATTGGGTTAGCTAGACCCGCAGAGTTTTATTAATAACTTGAAAACAAAAGGTAGAATACATGGATTACTTTATTAAAAACCCTAAGCAAAAGATAAAATAGAAAGACGTAAACTTATCCATGTCATAACTTAAAGGTAACATTTCTTGAGATTGGCGATGTTCCATGTCCGCGAAAGGGCCGCGCCATCCATAGATCTTAGTCTGTACGCTCCATCTCCAAGTGCTTCCGTGACCTCATAAGGTCCTTTCCACTTTGGGCCAAGTTTTCCTCTAGCCGTGGCGTGACTTGCATCATTGCTACGATAGACAAAGTCTTCAGGTCTAAAAGTAACGCCACGGACCCTGGCATTGTAATACTTTGTCATTTTTTAATTTGGCTTTGGCTTCACAGATTGTTGCGTACTCATGTTTTTCTTCCAGTAAATACAAATTAAGCCGCAACTCTTCATCATTATGTACGGCGTCTCCTACCGCGGTGCGGTATGTTGGCATTCCGATTTCTGCGGGTATGACGGCTTCCGTTTCATAGGTCAAGGAGAAAGGGGTATCAACATGGCTTGACTTAATCATTGTACGTGAGCCCAAAGGACATGGGGAAGTTCTTCTATCCAATTCTTGTTTCCCTTGCCCAGGCGGGCCTTGATTCCTTCACCCAAGCTTCGGTTTGCTCTCTCTACGAGCCTATTAGACTACGGATGTTTCACTAAGGCGAAACGCTGTGCGATATTCAACTTTTCACACCAATCCTTGAATGGGTTGTCGCTGAATTGTTTACCGTTGTCCGAGATTATTTCTCATGGAAGACCGAAGCGGCATACAATGTTGTCCCACACAAATTTCTTCACCTGATTACCAGTGATTATTGCCACGGTTTTCGCCTCTATCCATTTCGTGAAATAATCCATGGCGACTATAAAAAACTTGACCTTTCCTGGTCCTTCCGGGAAAGGACCAGCTATGTCAATTTCTTACTTGTAGAATGGCCATGGAGCCGTGATTGGGGTTAGCGGCTGCTGGGGGTTTCTTGGCACGGGACGATGTATTTGGCAATCGTTACATGTGCGTATCATATCTCGTGCGTCCCGATGCATGGTCGGCCAATAGTATCCCAATCGCATGGCCTTGGCCACCACGGACCGCGGTCCTGCATGCATGCTGCACGACCCCTCATGTATTTCTCGAATCACATAATCCGCTTGGAGTGGTCCAACACACCTTAGCCACGGCTTTAGGAATGACCGCCTGTAAAGAACCCCTTCCAACAATTCGTACTGTCTGGCTTTGATACGGAGTTTGCTTGCCTCCTTTCTATCACCGGGAAGGGTGCCATCTTTCAGGTACTCTATTATCGGGGTCATCCATGTTGGTCCCTCTTCCTCTACTATCGCCTCCACTTCCTTCTCTTGTATGGATTTTTCTTTAAGTATTTCAACCAAGACCTGTTTTGATAGGTGTGCGAAACTGGTTGACGCGATTTTGCTCAGGGCGTCTGCCTTCTTGTTCTTGCTTCTTGGGACTTGACTTATGGAAAAGTTAGCGAAGCCACTGATTAGGCTTTTGGCCTTCTCAAGGTACTTGACCATATTTTCTTCCTTGGCGACGTATGTCCCTAGGATTTGGTTTGCTACCAGTTTAGAGTCTACGCTTACTTGCACATTGCGCACACCCATCTGCGCTGCTATCCGAAGGCCAGCTATCAGTGCCTCATACTCTGCCTCATTGTTAGAAGCGGTAAACTGGAACCTTAGTGCGTAGGTGAACTCCGTTCCTTCCGGGCTTGTCAGTATTAAGCCAGCGCCTGATCCATCTACACATGACGATCCATCTGTGAATAGTGTCCACGGCTCCTGCGGGGTTTCCACAACTGATGTGTCTGGCGGATTTTCGTCCGGCTTCTCTACAAGGAAGTCCGCCAGGATCTGTCCTTTCACCGACGTCCTTGGCCGGTAAGTGATATTGTGTTCTCCCAGCATGACGCTCCATTTTTGTAATCGTCCTGCCACGTCGGGACGTGAAATTATTTGTTTAATCGGTTGGTCTGTAATAACCACAATGGGATGCGCTTGGAAATACCTCCGCAACCTCTTGGCAGCAAAAACCAATGATAGAACTAACTTTTCCATTGGGGTATAGTTTAGTTCAGGGCCCTGTAATGTGCGGCTTACGAAGTAGACCGGCGTCTGAACCGTGCCCCTTTCAGTCATCAAGACCGCACTAATAGCTCCGTGGGTGGCGGACATGTATACAATTAGTTCCTCCTTTGGCTTGGGTGCTACCAGCAGGGGTAGCTCTGACAGGTGCTGCTTTAGTTGCTTGAAGGCTTGTTCTGCTTCTGGTGTCCAATGAAAGTCACTCTTTTTAATGCACTTCTTCAAAGTTTTGAATAGCGGCAAGGACCTTTCCGCTGACTTGGAGAGGAATCTGTTCAAACTAGCCAACTTCCCATTGAGGCTCTGGACCTCTTTGATTGTCCGTGGGGACGGGAGTTGTAATACAGCTTCTGTTTTGTCGGGGCACGGTTTTATCCCTTCCGGGCTAATCATGTACCCTAGGAACATTCCTTCCACTGCCCAAACGTACATTTTTTAGGGTTGAGCTTCATGTTGATTTTTCGTAACGTACGAAACGTTCATCAATATCTCTTAGCATTTCCGCTTATGTATGACTCTTAATAACCAAGTCATCAACGTACACTTCTATGTTCCTCCCAACTTGGCTGTCAAAAGCCTTGTCCACCAGCCGCTGGTACGTGGCGCCAGCGTTTTTGAGGCCGAAAGGCATTTTGGTATAGCAATATACCCCTTGGCTGGTGTGGAAAGCCGTTTTCTCTTCGTCTGACTCTGCCATCTGTATCCAGTGATGACCTTTGTAAGCTTCTGAGAAGCACTTAAAGGGGTAGCCGCAGAGAGATTCAACTTTCCAGTCAATTTTCTGAAGGGGGTAACAATCCTGTGGAAAGGCCTTGTTTAAGTCCGTGAAATCTACGCACATCCGCCAGCCACCGTCATGCTTTTTCACCATTATTGGATTTAACAGCCATTCATGATAATAGACTTCTCTCATGATTCCTTCCCCTACTACGTAGTTTCTGTACCTCAGCTTGGATCGCTTTCGCACGCTTTGGGGCCTGGCCCCTTTTCTTCTGTTGAACAGGCGAATACCCTTCCCGAATATTGAGTTGATGTTCCGCTATTGATTGTGGTACTCCTGTCATGTCTGACGGTTTCCATGCGAATATGTCCAAGTTTTTCTTCAGGAGTGAACATAGTTCCGTTCGTCCTTTCATGGATAGCGTCCCTCCGATTGCTACCTCCTGATCAGGGAAATTAGGGTGTAGAGCTACTTTAAAATTTTCATGACGGACCCCTGCCTCTTTGGGTATCTCCTTAGATGATGTAATCATCGTGGCGTACTCAGCCGGGATCAAGATAGTGCTACGGATAGTTACTATTCCTCCGTCAGCTGGGAACTTAAGCATACGTGGGCTATGGATGGCACCGCTTGGATTTCTCGTATTCCAGGTCTTTTAATGACACCATTGTACAGTGATAATGACCTTACGATAATGAGATTCATCCATGCTCTTGTAGAATGATCTGCATCTCCTATTGTTACTAAGAGCCTAAGTTGTCCCGGCGGCCATATAGTTTCTCCACTAAAACCGGTTAACGATGTCGTCGCTGGGACCATTTGGTTCTTGATTTCCGGTCAGAGTTGGTTGAAGTAGTGCTCATAGAGCACTTCCGTCAAGGAACCTCCGTCTACATACATGCGGTGAATCATGTGCCCATCTATAACAAGCGGACCTTATGTTCCACTACTGGTTGTTAGTGAAGGGAATGTAATTTCACTGACACGTTCGAAGCTTTGAGTTACTTTCTGCCTTGTCATTCTATGTCATGGTTGTATCATATAGATTTCCATGGACTTATCCTTAGCCGGTACCTCCTTTTTCCCTACTTTTGGTTGATCTCTTCCATGCTTGCCTGCTTGTACCAATTCTTCGATCTGTTTTTTAACTGTATACACTCGTCCGTGCTATGTCCTTTATCATTGTGGAAGTCGCAAAACTTGTTGCTTCTTCTCTTCTCCACCGGGGTTACCATAGGGGGTGGCGGTTTGAACTTTCCTGCTTCGGTCGCGAGGATTTCTTTGGGTGTTCTTGTAAGGGGGGTAAACTTGCTAGACCCCCTTCCATCCCTTGGTTGACCTCGGAAGTCAGAGCTCCGGCTCGAACCGTCGCGCTTTGACTGTTCTTTGTGTCCCTCCATGATGTGTGGACCTTTCTTTTGCCAGCAGCGGCGAGACTTCTCCCGTATGAAGGCCTGGTGGGTGATCATGATTTTTCCCCTGGTCCCTTTTGAACATGTTAGGTGAGGCGCTTCGTCATTCATGGTTATTAACCCCATGCATGAATCCGGAGATCCGCATGCACTCGGAGGCTCTCTTCATGCGTCCGGTTTCCACCTTGAATCATTCCATAAACTCCTCGAATAGTCTCTCCGACATCTGTTTGATATTGTGGATTTCGACAGGATCTTTGACGTACTTCTTTTGCTGCATAAAGTATGCTAAGAAGGCTGCTTTGAGGTCCTTGTATCCATCTATGCTCTCCGGAGGGAGCTCATCGAACCATACTCTAGCGGCTCCTATTAAGGTAGAATTGAACATATGACACCAGGTAGGCATTGTCCAGCGTTCCACCTGTGTCGCCGCTTGGAAAATTTTTACGTGATCCTCTGGGTCCCCAGTTCTGTCATAGGTCTTCACGTTGTTAGGCATTCATGTTTTTCGTGAACTTTTGAAGTTGCGGATTCAGGGCGTGAATGGATCTACCTCTTCACATATCCAGGGTACCGCCAAGTCATCCTCCTTCGTAGACTTGTGTCTTTTTGACCTTGACTTCTAGTGTCCCCCATCCCTGGTGCCGCTCTCTGATACGCGGGATGACGAGGATTCACTTTCCCTCCCTTTTTTTATAACGTGGGTGGTCTCCATGGCCGTGGTATCCATGTTTGGTCCCTGTCCCATAGGAGGAGCGGGTATTATCATATGACTCTTCGATGCCACAGGAGCGGTCTTTGCTCCGATGACGATCTCCGTTAGAAGAGTCCCGCCTGCGAGGGCGGCTTTTACTGTGGGAAAGATCCTTAGAGTTTGGTCTGTCCGGTCCGAATTTAGTTGTGCTCTGCGAGTAAGTATCACTGAGTCGGTCGAACGCGCTCTGCCTTCGATGACCTAGTCGGTCAAGCACATGTCGCTCATTATATCTTAAGCGGTCCCGCACTTTCGGTCTCTCTGATGGATTACGGTACCTTGCGGACAAGGTCCTGGCACTTGAGTTTTTGATTGCCTCTCTTATTATTCTTTCTTGGGACTTTCTTCGAAGTCCAGCCTAGCATGGACTTTTTTCGCTTGTCATGACGAATCTTGTCCATAATGACCGACAGGATATCCTCGTAATGCTCTTCACAGAAGTCCTGGATATTCACCCTGGGTGTGGCATCCGCCTCTTTCGGCGTCTTTTCTTTGGTTGTAGGTTTCGTGACAGTAGTCACAATGGGGGTTGTATTAGCCATTGCGCTCATTTTCCTGAGAGTAATTCCTAGTGTTGGGTCCCACGGATGGCGCCAACTTGTTGATACAAAAGTTAGGTCGGGTCTTGCTTGGTCCGAATAGGCAGCTATTCGGGTATGTAGAGCCTTATTCTTGTATCAAGTGAACTTGTTTAGAGAACCCTGCACAAGGAAATAAACACCGTTAACCTTATCGTGGGAGCGGATCCCACGATTAGACTCCGGCGTGAGAGTAAGTATATGGTTCTGAGAGAGTAATCGAATGTGTTTAGGGTTTGTAAGATACCTGTATCGATGATAATTGCTTTCCTTTTATAGGCCGACTAACCCTTAGGGTTTCTGTAACTTTCGGCCCAAGATACGGCCAATATCATCGGGATTCGAAATTATCCTAACTGATTAAAATATGTAATGCTTATCTCTTATTTAATTAGGTTATCCTTAAAGATAACTTGTGAAGATACCGCGGCCGTGGACAGTGTGACCGTATCCGCGACCCGTAGGTCCGTGAGGCCGCAACCGTGATTCATGGGCCGAGGACCCATTAGCAGCCCAAGCCCATAATAGTATAAGTGGGCTGGGCCGGTCCATACTATACGTCATCAATTATCCTAAATAGGGTTTTGACTGCTACTCGTAGAGTTGTAGTCTCAACCACAACAGTGTATGTACCCGTCAAAGATGCTCCTTACAGCTGCATTATTCTCTTTTCACATTGTGTACCAAAACCAGAAGGGGGATACATATTTTAAGAGAGATTAGGGGCATAAGTTGAAGAAGTCCGATTCCAAAACCAACAGGTAAGTTTATAATTATGAACATATAACAGACATGATAGCAACTAAACACTAAATTTTGTTAACAACTTGCCTTTTTATAGGAATCATTGACAAAAATTATAATAATAACAACTTGTCATTAATGCATTCAAACGATGACATTCCGAATTACCAACCGTGCTAAGCTTTGCTAGATAAGCAGACTTGAAATGTCAATACGTAGTAAGCCATTATATTACCTTACAACCTCAAGAAAAAAGTATTACAGGTGATGCCACTAATACATACATATACAACTTCATATCTTGAAACCAAGTATCCATAGCAAGACGCATACTTAACTACAACAAATACATAGATGCAAGCACACCTTTTCTTATCAAAATAATCAATATTCAAGGTATATATTTCTAAAACTTGCTTAGTTATGATCAAGTTTCATTTAATTTGTGACTCGCATCTTATATTTAATTGGGATATGATTTGAGATACATGCAGGATACACGTGTGTATGGAGATATCTCATCCAATCCATCAACACAGACTTGTACTAAAATATGCCAAGTGCCCTTATTACTGCTCGGGGTGTGACCAGCTAGGATTCGGGTTGAGTTACATATGCAAAAAAAGTGGGTGCAACTTTTTTCTTCACGAGCAATGTGGTAAACCACGATCTCCAATCGATTACCCATTTTCCAAAAAGTGTGTTCTGAAATTTCGGGATGGGGGACCTGGAGAAGGTTCTCCTTGTGATGCATGTGGCAAGAAAATAAAAAGGTTTCACTACCGATGTTTATGCACATTTCAGAAGCGTCATTTGCACCCATCTTGTCTTGGTCATGAAAAAACCTTAGAAGCTACACATGGTCTTACGTTAAACCTAGCGAATTCAGCTACTACAAAGTGTTTGCACAGTGGGACTAAAAATCTTTGGTCCAAGGTCCGTGGGTGGGCTTATGTTTCTTCATGTGAAAGTTATTGTTATCATGTTTCATGTGTAAGGGAAAGGCAAAAGTGTGGATTCTCTTATCAATCATCCGATTTCCATTTCCAGTTGCCCTTTGCTATGTTTTAGGCTTGGATGTACTACAACTTCGTAGTTTTTGTCGGCTAAGCAACCGACATATTTTCTCAATCTGGTCAGATTCTTCAGGATAACATTCTACAACAGTAAGTGCCAGTTCCTTAAACGTTGGGTTGTACCATTTATCAATCGATACATTTCACTTTCAAATTCCCATAGTTCGAATTCGAAGTTTCTTAATCTACGGTACCTTGGGCTGTACTTGTCAGTCATTTTCTTCTTCTGTTTCTAGTCCAGGTCTTGAAATAAGCAATGTCCTTACAGAAGTCCTATACGTAGGAGTTCGTGGTCCTTTCTTTTGGTGCATTTTCGTCAAATCCCAAGTTAATATAATACCCGTTAGATTTCATAAAATCATAACCATGACATGACATATACCCAATAAGTAAAATGAGATCACATCACAACGTGAAATGCACCACTGAATTAAATATTAACATATGGTGTAGCTAAATTAACCATTCATTCATAATAATTCGATTATAGACATGGACATAATACACATATTCCATTAGATAATTGGTAAATCATACATGATTGGTAAGATACAAAATGATCACAACGATTAGGTAAAATAAAGAATATATACACCTAAAGCCATATTAGCGGGAGTACACCGTAATAATTAGTAGGCTGTACAATAATAACTAGCCCATAACATATTTAGAACTGCTACCAGCCTCCTCTGGTGCATCTGGCTGTGCAGGACCTTTGGCGGGTCCCTGCTGTCTCTCGAACTCTGTCATCTGAGTCTGAAGCCTCTTCAGCAGCTTCAGTGCCTCTATGAACTGCTTCTGCCTCCTGCGATCTGCCGCCAGCATCTCTGTAATCACTGCCTGCCTCCTACGGTCTGCTGCCTGTGGCTCTGTAATCACTGCATGTTGTGCTACCACCTGAGTACGTAACGACATAACCTCTCCACGTGTAAGGTCACTCGCATCCATAGATCGTCCCCAAGCCTCTCGAGACATCCTGGCCTTAGTCTCTATGAGCCTAGCAGTACGAGCATATGCATGCCTATCCCTATAAAGCATGTTGAGCCGACCAGCCATCAGCTGTCGCTCAGACTGCTCATACATCCAAAACCTCTTTTATCCTTTATCTGTGTCTGCTAACCCTTCGTGTTACACCCCGCTACCGATTAGAGAGATAATAAGGGTCACGTTATGGTGTCACATCAGAACATATATACGCAAGCGGGAGATTTTATTTAATAAATTATTGAACCAAAATCAAAATATCTTTCCAAAAGTATAAAAGCCCAAACATAAAGGGTCTAAATGCAAAACTTCATACGTATAGGTCTTCTCAAAACAATTATTCAAAAGTTAATGAGTCTCTAGGGTAGGTCTTCTAATTCTTCCTAAACGCCTCTCTTATTTCCCAGCTTCCCGCTTAACACCTGCCGCAGAAAAAGAAAACGCAGCTGAGCTAACGCACAGTGAACAGATATAATAACAATAACGGTAATAAAATGAAGGAATGAACGAAACAAATCATGAGAACTTTAAGCTTTAAGACATCATTTATTGCGAAATAGACCACACTAAAATAAGGTAAAGCTCGATACTCTGATCATTTTGGAAAGTTGTTATAGAAGTAATGAACTTTTACAGCCACGTCAATTAAGTTGTATACATACTCTCCAAAAGGAAGTAATTGCCAACTTGCACTCCTACGGATACAGACTCTGAAAGAAATCAACCTGTTAAATTGTATTCATTTCTCTTACAATGAAGCACTCTACTCCGACCTTACCCCACCCATCAATATCTGACTCCTCACCCTAGATCACCCCACATATCCCCACCTCACCCACTACCACCCCCTTGTAAAATGTACCTCACCACTCCCACGCCTAACTCTGATACTCATAGCTACCTGACTCCAAATATCTATAAGCAACGAAATTGCAGCATACGACCAGCCACAAGTGTGTTACTTGACTAACGACTCAAACAATGGTGGTATAAATTTAGTGTGATAGGATGTATTGATGGCTCAA
This sequence comes from Tanacetum coccineum, assembly GCA_026074375.1. Lineage (NCBI taxonomy): Eukaryota > Viridiplantae > Streptophyta > Magnoliopsida > Asterales > Asteraceae > Tanacetum > Tanacetum coccineum. The sequence continues at coordinate 24,753 of BQNB010076342.1, forward strand.
TATCAATCGCACTCGATTGTTGATCATCACTCTCGCATAAAATCCAAAAGGGTTCTTCTAAAGGTAGGTCCTCTAAAAGCTCCTACTCTCAACGCTCATATCCCAGCTTCCTGCTTAGCACCTGCCGCAGGAAAAGAAAACGCGACTGAGCTAACGCTCAGTGAACAGATATAATAATAATAACGGTAATAAAACGAAGGAATGAACGGAACAAATATCGAGAACCTGCCAAACGAATACCAAACGATATATATAGAACAATGAATAGGATAAGAGTAATCAAATGAATGCCCACGAGCCCAAACAAATGTCTAAAGCACGCCGCATGCTTAGACCCTAAACAAATAATCAGATAGTCATAATCAAATGTACACAGGTATGCATTCCCTGATGTACCAAATGTGATATGGGGTGTATTGCACACACACAACCATTCACCTAAACTGAACGGAACAAAGTACCTAGGATGCATCCATACGCTCCCTGTAAAACAAAGTTATATCCATATACCCAAGCACTATGGCGAGTGTACGAACATATATAATCAAATCATAATAAGTGCACATACAAAAGGGAACGCCGTTGACCAATCACACCGCTATAGATAGTGTCATGCCATTGGTGCATCAATGACATGGTCATGATACCTCCATGACTAGATACAAATAGCGGGGCAAGATTAAAGCAGAAGATATAAGTGAACAAGATACTGAAAATCAAGATAACGGATTCTACATCATATTCAAACGAGGATCAACAGAATCATAATTGCGAATATTAAATCAAACAGAATATCAATGAATATCAAATGAATCATAAGAGCGGATAACAGATCAAATGGAGGATCAAATGAATCAAGTAGCTAAACAAATGAGAATTATGTCATGAGATGTCCTTACTAAAAGGAACGGAATATATGTACCTTAACGAATAAGCAATCGGAGAGAACGAACACGAACACAAAAGATCGAAACCTCTTCACCGAATCTACACAATTCCATGATTACATATTATTATCTATCTTATTTCATAAGTTTTATCACTTTTCCAAAAATGAGAGTTGACTTTACTTATTTAGGGTTTCCAAAAATATTTTAAAATTTATGAGTTATTTTAGGTAAGTTTCCTTACTTAAAAGTCTAACCAAATCATGTTCTAAAAATACACCAAAAATCACAGGTCTTCCCTAATGTATCTAAAGTGTCCCCAATCAAGGATTTGATTTACTTCCAATTTTAGATGACCCTATGACCCTTGTTACCCAAAACAGTCCCGAAATCAGCCTGGCAGAAACTTATGAAAAGTTGACACGATTTTACCCTACTTAGGCATCTTGAAAAATTATGAAAAAAATCAGGGAAGTAGCTAATATCATGTATTTTTACCAGTTCGAAAATTAGCCCTTAACTCCTTATGGTTTTCGAATTAAAAATCAAATACTACAAGTGAAATTTTCGGATTTGATTTCCAGAATTGACACTTAATCTTGTAAAATCTAAAAATCGACCTTCCCGACCTCCAATTGACATGAGGCCGGATTTTCCAGAAACTAGATTCATTGAACTTCACTTTAGGCTCAAGAATTATGTTAAAAGCTATTTTTATGAATGAGATATGACCCGATTAACATGACCCAAAATTCTGCCCAGAATTTTAATCAAGAAAAACCCCAATTATCCTCATTAATTCATATCCTAGGGTTTCAAAACTTGTAATCTTTCATTTATAACACATTTAATGTTTGATTAGGGTTCATAACATGTTATCAACCACATTCCAAAAGATTTACACATAGAAAAACTTTAACATATATGTTCTTAAAATTAATCCTTTTGAAAATCATGATTTTATGTAAAAACTTAGTTTAAGAATATGGTGACCATAACAAGAACACAAAAGATGAGATGATTACCAATGGAGGATGGAGATGATGGGATGAACACAATCACACCACAAGGATTACATCAAAAGAATGAAAAGATGGCACACCAATTCACCAAAGCTAGGAAAAACACTAAGAATCACCTATTCTTCTTTCTTGCTTGGACCCTCAATGGAGGATTACACATAAATTGGAAGAGATAATTTTGAGAGAATGATGAGAATGGGAGAGGAGGAACCGAATTTATAAGGATGGAGAGAAAGGGGGATGAGGACAAAATATTTTACTTGCAAAAATAAAAGATATTGTCTAGTTTTCTTTACACTTAATTCCCAATTTAAATCAAACTCTAAAAATAACTGATTTTGGTGTATCCACACCTTAATATGTCTGGCCATATTGGGTCAAAGGGGGGGCAATATATTTTTTTTACCTTTTTTAAAATATTACACAAAATCTTTCCTAAACCTTTAATACTTATCTCTTAAAGATAGGTCTTAACTAAAAAGGAAAGCAAATAATCTAATTAATCAAAAATTTCAAAATATATATTTATTTTTTTATTTAAAAACCGGCCCCTATATAGGTTTTATTTTTTAATTTTTTAAAGAAATCAAATACTTTAGGTTATATTTCCATTATTTCCAAAATCCATAACTTAAGGTTTTTATTTCCAAATTCTTTTATTATACCTTTTATTATTTCCAAATTCTTTTATTATACCTTAGGTTATACTTCAAAATTAATAGAATGAAATGAAAAATTCAAATTTTCAAAATTTGGGTTTTACAACTCTTCCCCTCTAAAAAGAAAATTTCGTCCTCGAAATTGAAGTAGGAAGACTAAACGAAACGGATACGAAACCACACGAATCTGATCTAACGGATACATAACCACAGGAAGCGGGTGATAATTGAAACCTCTCAGAAGCGATACATGAAACACATCATTCAGATAAAACCATTGCGGGGGTAACGCCAAATGATAAGAAACTTTACCAACACGATCTATGATTTCAAATGGATCGATAAATCGCGGACTCTAATTCAAACTAACACGTCGGACATCTTAAGATAGAGATACCTTACGAATAATTTCCATAGATAGAGAGCAACGAAAGAAAGACCACAAAATACGTCGTACCAATACCGAACAAAATAAAAATATCATGATCGAACAGATAAAGAAATTTCCTAAAACGGTACCTGAAGAGTTAGCCGCCTAATCCTTGGTCGAAGAAAATCCCTAGTCAACGAATGAAACAGCGATGACAATTTAGAGTTAAGATCAAAATGCAAAAGGAAGCGATAATATAAAAATACGAAAGGAATATCAAAATACAAATGGAAGCCTAATGTCTACCCAATCCTTACACGTCATAACCTAGGTTCTACAGGGCGCAACCTGGCAGCTCTGATACCACAATTGTATCACCCCGATCCGATAGAGAGACAAAGGGTCACGTTATGGTGTCACATCAGAACATATATAACGCAAGAGGAAGACTTTATTTAATAAATTATTGAGCCAAAATCAAAATATCTTTCCAACAGTATAAAAGCCCAAACATAAGGGGTCTAAATACAAAACTTCATAACATAAAAATCTTTCAAAACATTATTCAGAAAGATAACGGTACTCTAGGGTATGTCTTCTACTCTTTCTCCCTCCAACACACCTCTCTCATTTCCCAGGCTTCCCGCTTAACACCCCCGCAGGAAAAAGAAACGCGGCTAAGCCTAAACCTCAGAGAACAGATATATAACAATAACGGTAATAGAAATGAAGGAATGAATGAAACGAATCAAAGAGAACTTGCCAAAACAATTGCCAAAGGATAGATAAAGAACAATGAATATGAATAATAATCAAGGAATGCCCATAAGCCCAAACAAATGTCTATAGCATGCACAATCTAGACCCAAAACAAAATATCTCTATATAGTCAAATGAACACAGTTTAATCAGCACTGATGTACCCAACTGGAAATGGGGTGTATTGCACACACTCACCATTCACCAAAACAAAACAAAACTGAACAAAGTACCTAGGATGCATCTATACGCTCCCTGCAAAACTGATATGTTAGTAAATACACATACCATTTGCTTGAATAAAACGCGCCTAAACGACCAAAAACGCACATAAGAATGCCTTATATAAATAGCGTGTTTTTGTGTTTATACTGTGCATGTAATCGATATCACTAAAGGACAAAAACAAAGCCACAAACGACAAAACCGAGCACGAGAACGGAAAGAGCGTGACGAAAAAGTCAAGATCAAAGCCAAATCAAAAAGTTAAAGTTAACAAAAGTCAACCCCGACAAAGTCAAAGTCAAAGCCGTAAACGAAGAATTGCTTAATGGGCCCACCCGCACCCATCTAATGGGCCGTTCCAACCCATATAATCCAATATTATCAAGAACTATAAAGCTTAAAATGTCCCATTGCCATTTTTTAATTTCATAACCCTGCCCATAACCAAAGCCTAACACAAGTACAAATCCAATGTAACTTAACTGTAATAATAATTGTTAAGTCAGATTATCACAAAAGGACATCCATGCAAAAACACAATACACCTTGATGACCATTTCTGCCAATTCCCTTTAAAATCTTTCACAACACAAGACGAGGAATAGAAAGAAAAGTATATATGATTTAGGGCATAACATGCCATTTCCCTAAACCCTACACCCTGTTACACCAAAACAGATATAAAACAGAACAATACGTTTTCCCGCCTTTTTTCCCTATTCACGCTTTACTTACCTCTGCTCCACCCTGCAAATAAACTACAAAATCATCACCTCCCGACTTAACCCCACACCTCACATAGCTCATTGCCATGTTGGCAATCCCTCATAATCTAATTCGTCAATGTATGAAGACAAAGCAATCATTGGTCGAAGATTATGAGAATTGGCTCCAAGAAAGATCAAGGGCTTTGATCAACTTTGGCTAGTCTACTCACACAACAAACACAAATCTTGTATCTGTCACACAAAAGAAAAACAGATGAAGAAGTCAAGAAACTAACATTACTAGCTAATATATTATATATGTTCTTTGGTAATTTTCATTTCATAAGTAGTTTTTAGTCTAGTCTTCATCCGTTTCAACTTTTTATGAATTTTGCACTTAATTTCCTTGCTCAAAACCAAGGCTGCATAAGCCCTTTTCTCTTTTTAGAAAAATTCCAAAACAACCTGAGCAACCCTATTCAATTGCCTTTCTTTTTGCTTATTTGTTTTTCAAATTGTTTAATTTTTGAATTTTCTATAGCTAGTAGTACTGGCTTAAGATGTTTCAGCTTTTTAGTGACTAATTGATAGCTTAACTAGCTTATTTTCTAGCTTAAAAGTACATGTGTAGGCTCTCTTATACCCAGTGTTAGCTAAACAGCTCATCTGCTTATTTAAGCTTTTTGACTTATTGTAGTTGCTTATTTAGGGTTAATCATGCTTATTAGAGGTAGTTTAGATCCCCCATGCCCTATTCAGCTTAAGTCCCTAGCTTATTCTAGCTTTTTGAGCTTAATGCACTTTTAGCTTAACATTTTTAAGTTTAAAAGCCTTCACTGATTTTCTGTTATTTTTAGCTTATTCTAGCTTAATCTCTTCTGCTTATTTTGCTCAGTAGTGCTTATTAGGGTTAGGTGATCTTGCTTTGTTAGCTTATTTCACTTTTTCATTTGCTTATTGTATGTAAAAGAGGGCAACAGTTTAAGTCTTTTAATCCTTAGTTAAAAAAGTTAAAACTGTTATTTCTTTCTGCTTATTTTGGCTTATTTTTAAGTATTTAGAAAAAGTGTTTTCTTCAAAAATTGCTTATTTATGTCTGTTATTTAAGTTTTTAAAAAGAAAAATGAAAAAAAAATAGTTTACAAAAAGGGAAGGCCATGGGGGTCGAACCCATGACCTCCCCTTTGCAAACCAAACGTCCCACAACACACCTCTGCTACCAAACGTGCCCTTGGGTCTTTTCCAATTTAGTTTGCAACAAATATTCTTTTAACCCTTTTTAGCCTTTTAAGCTTTCAGCTAAATTTAGCTTATTTATAAGCTTTTTGTTAAAACTAGTATTTTTCCTGCATTCTTCATCACATAAAGTATTTTCCAGCATTTTTCTAGATTTTTCCCATTTCATTTACTATTTTTAATTAATTTTTCTTTTTAAAACTGTTTTTAAATCATAAAAAATTAAATAAAAATCAAAAAAATATAATTCTTTTTTTTTTAATTTTCTTTTATCATGTAGGACCTAGGAAAAATAAATTTGCATCCGTAGGGTCAATTTTACAAAATTTGGTTTTTTAAAGAACGGGTTTTAAATCCCGTTCTCGTTTTTCGTGTTTTTAAGCTCAAATCACCTTCGTTTTTGGTCTAGTTTTCTTTATTCTTACTTTTTAGTTGCTTATGGTTAATTAAAAGTTAAAAATTCACTTTAGGGTTAAAATTTGATAAATTAGGTTTTTTTTAAGTCGCTTTTTTACGTTCCCGTTTTTAGGTTTTAGCTTAGATTGCCTTCGTTTTAGGGTTTCTTTT
>BQNB010076343.1:0-28432 GCA_026074375.1 Tanacetum coccineum
AACAAACAGGTAAACGACACTTTCGACCATAAAGTGCTTCGAATGGTGCGGCCTTGATGCTACCGTGATAGCTATTATTGTATGAAAACTCGACTAATAGCAAATGGTTAACCCAACCCTTTCCAAAATCGATCGCACAAGAACGCAGCATATCCTCGAGAGTTTGAATGGTCTTCTCGCTTTCCCCGTCGGTTTGTGGATGGTACGCAGTGCTCATATCCAAATTAGTACCCAAAGCGTTCTGAAGTGATCTCCAGAAATTGGATGCGAATCTCAGGTCGCGATCACAAATGATTGAAACAGGTATTCCATGTCTCGTGACAACCTCCTTTAGTTATATTCTTGCAAGTTTATCCATAGGATCAGTCTCTCTCATCGGTGTGAAGATCGCTGACTTTGTGAGTCGGTCAACAATCACCCAAATGGTGTCGTAGCCTTGCGACGACTTAAGAAGCTTAGTAACAAGATCCATAGTGATGTTGTCCCACTTCCATTCAGGTATCTTGGGTTGTACCAACAATCCTGATGGTCTTTGATGTTCAGCCTCGACCTTAGCACAGGTCAAACACTTGCTAACATAGGTGGCGATTTCTGCCTTCATATTGGGCCACCAATATAGCTTTTTCATGTCTTGGTACATCTTGTCAGAACCGCGATGTATAGAGTATTTTGACTTGTGGGACTCGTGCATAATCACAATCCTCAAGTCGCCATAACATGGTAACCAACTCCTGCCATTGAAGCATAGGGTTCCATCCGCACGCGGTTCTAACTTCTTCATTCTAACTTTCTCCAAATCCTTAGCATTTTCAAGTAACATGCCTCCAACATCTTCGTTCTTGATATTCTCTGGTTTTCGTGCTTCTGTCTGAGCATTCAAGATTTGTTTGGGAAGATCCAAGCCAATAGTCATGACTAAGGCTCGAACTCTTAATGGTTGATCTCTCTCCTTCCTGCTTAGAGAATCAGCAACAACGTTTGCTTTTCCTGGGTGATATCGAATCTCACAATCGTAATCACTGAGCAACTCCAACCAATGACGTTGCCTCATGTTTAACTCTTCTTGAATAAGAATGTGTTGTAGACTCTTATGATCAGTGAACACCGTGCACTTGGTTCCATACAGGTAGTGTGATTGTGCAGTTTACACACGTAAAATATAATATAGTTCCAAATCATGAGTCGTATAGTTCTTCTCATGAATCTTCGGTTGGCGTGATGCATAAGCAATCACCTTTTCTCTTTGCATTAACACATCGCCCAAACCCTTCTTTGAAGCATCGCATTATGCGATAAAATCTTCGCTTCCTTTAGGTAAGGCCAAGATTGGTGCACTGCACAACTTCTGCTTTAACAGTTGAAAAGCTGCTTCTTGTTTATCACCCTACTCAAACTTGACCTTCTTCTGGGTGAGCTTGGTCATCAGTTTGGCGATCTTTGAAAACCCTTCAATGAATCTTCGATAATACCCAGCAAGACCTAAAAATTGACGAATCTCCATTGGCGACTTAGGAGATGCCTAATCTTTAATGGATTCAATCTTGGCAGGGTCCACGTGAATACCCTGGCTGTCAATCACGTGACTGAGGAACTGTACTTTAGGAATCCAAAATTCACACTTGGAAAATTTGGCATACAACTCCTCTTTCTTAAGCAACTCTAAGATTAACTTAAGGTGCTCTTCGTGTTCTTGCTTGTTCTTGCTTGTTCTTTGAATATATCAAAATATCGTCAATAAAGACAATTACAAATTTATCCAAATATGGTTTGCACACCCGATTCATAAGGTCCATGAATACGGCAGGTGCGTTTGTCAAACCAAACGGCATAACTTGAAATTCATAATGGCCGTAACTGATTCTGAAGGCCAGTCTTCAGAATGTCTTCTCATCGAACCCACAGTTGGTGATAACCATCCTTAGTCGATCTTCGAGTAGACACTCGACCCTTGAAGCTGATCAAATAAATCATCAATTCTGGGGAGTGGATAACGGTTCTTCACTGTTAGTTTGTTTAATTCCCGATAGTCAATGCACATCCGGAATGATCCATCCTTCTTTTTGACAAAAAAGAGCGGAGCTCCCCAGGGTGAGGATCTGGGTCTTATAAAGTCTTTGTCGGACAGCTCTTTCAGTTGCTCCGATAACTCTTTCATTTCGGAAGGCGCCAATCAATAAGGTGCCGTGCTACAGGTGCAGCACCAGGTACCAAATCAATTTGAAACTCCACTTGTCGAGTCGGAGGAAGACCCAGCAAGTCCTCAGGAAATACATCAGGAAAGTCTCGAACTATTGGCACGTCCTCAAGTCGCTTCTTCTCCACGACGTTTTCTTCAACCTCCTTTGCAGGACAAATGTTGCAAAAAGATAGGAAACCCTTTTTGCATGTACTTTCGCTATTTGCACGAAATGATGTTTAAATCGGGTTACATTTCCCTGGTTACTTCCATCACCGGTATATTAAGGTTTTCATTTCCCCAGGGATGCCGAACAATCTTCTCGCACACCCAACGACCGCTGGTACCTTCGCCAACCAATCCCATACCGATTATAAAACATCGAAACTACCAAGTTCTATAGGCATTAAGTTTATGTTGAATGGGTGGTTTAGGAAGTTTAATGTGCAACCACTAAGGATAGTGTTTAACCCAATTATTCTCCCGTCAGCTAGTTCGACATCATAATAGTGATCTAGGGTAGATGGCGTGATGTCAATTTGGGAGCTAAATGCAGTAGACACAAAACTCCGATCGGCACCCGTATCAAATAAGATATAAGCATAGCGGTTGTTTAGAAGGAACGTACCCGCAACGACGTTTGTCGGGTTGCGCCCCGCATTTCAACCACAAAGATACCCAACGCAGCCCTGTCATTCCCAGCTTGATTACCACGGTCATTGTTTTTCAGTTTTGGGCAGTTTCTTTTAAAGTGTCCTTGAGCTCCGCACTCATAGCAACCATTTCCCTTCTGATTATTGTTGTTGTTGTTGTTGCGGTTGTTGTTGTTAGCATTTGCAGGTCGGCTTCTACAATCCTTGGCCAGATGGCCAACCTTTTTGCAGTTATTGCACCTAGGGGAGACAAGGAACCTTCATGATTGCAATCACACTTGGACACAGAGGTTAGACCTGCGTATGTTTTCCTGCACTCAATGCCTGCAGTGTAGCAATGGCCTTGTTTTTGTCTCTTAATCTGCTGTTTGTGTGGTTTTATTTTCTCTGGAAAGATCATCAGACGTTTCTTTACTTTTCTGCCTGACGTTTAGCACAGGCATGGGTCTTCTCATCCATTAACTTAGTTGTAAACTCGATAGCCTCTTGCATGGTTTTCGGCTTTGATGCCTTTACACTGCCAAGTATCATATCGGGCAAGCCACTGATATACTTTTCAATCTTGTCTACCTCTTCTGGGAACATCCTGGCACACATCAACGCTAGTTGCTGAAATCGTCGATTGTAGGCCACCACATCGATGCCCTTAACCTTAAGATTCCACATCTCAGTCTCAATCTTCTTGATCTCACCCCTCGGGCAATATTTATCAGTCATCATTTTCTTCAATGTTGCCCATGGCATGGCATGAGCTGCTTCGGGAGTAGTGGTCTTAACATGGGCATTCCACCATGTAAGAGTGTTGGGAAATACAAGTCTGAAAGTCAAAGTACTGCCAGTACATTTAAAGTACTGCCTTTGTATTAAAGGAGAGTCAAAGTACTGCCAATATATTCAAAGTACTGCCTTTGTATTAGAGGAAAGTCAAAGCACTTCTAAGCGAGATAAAGAATAATCAAAGGAAATCAATCATGTATTATAATTTGAAATGATTAGAATTTAGTTTTTGTGTCAAACAAAAATTTAAACCTACTAAGGTTATCCTTACGTCTCTAAAAGGATCTCTAGAAGGCATAGAAAGACAAACGAAAAAAGTCAAAGAAGAAAGTCTCAAAATATAGCTAAAGAATTAAGAGAATAGTAGTGTAAAAGGGACCAGCAACTTAGGCAGATTCAAAAGGTTATAATATAAATCGTTGGAGTAAACTATTGTGTTGTTCTTTCTTGATACTATTTAACAAGTATTCCCGCATAGTTAATTGTATTACATCAGTGTTTCATTGTTATCGACTTGGATTTATTCAAGGAAGTAACATCCTTTACAGGCTAAAGGCTTATTATACTAAGGTATATCGATCCTACAGTCGTATCAGAGCCTAGTGGTAGAGAATCTGATCTAGAAGAACTTTAAAAGAATGTCTGAAGCTGAACCAATCCCTCCCACCTCATCAGTCACTGCACTAAGAATCCCAATGATCAAGAAAGGTGAATATGACCTTTGGTCCATGAAGATGCGACAGTATATTGCCATCACTGATCATATACTATGGGATATAATCACCAATGGAGACCAAGCCACAACTGATCCTGCATCCTCGTCAGCACCAAAAACTTCACTTGCTGCCAACGCAAGAAGAAACAATGAGAAAGCTCTTACATATGCTTTCTATTCTGCTTTCCCGCCCTCTCTTTCTCTGCAATTCCTGATAGACAATCTTCTTAGTTCCATGATGCCACAAGATGCCAAAAAAACTTATTGTCAGCCATAAACGCAAGATATGGAGTAAGAAGCATCAAATAAGATGCAAAAAGAATCTTGAAACATCATATTGCGAATGATTTTATACATAGGGGGTGGTTTGTTACTATCGGATCTTGGAGAAGAGCTTCAAAGTATCTCAACATACTAAGGTTTTAGAACATTCTTAGTGTGCTTGAATTATATGAGCTAAAGTGTCCAATGAAGATGCGAAATTAAGTTTCTAAGAGTTACCTCTGTGTGGCATGTAGTTGCTTACAAAGATTCGGGGACAACCTAGGATTGGATGAATTGGAGTTTGATGCTTCTCTACAACAACTTGAAGTGTATGAGCATGAAATGAGGTGTTTCAAATTCAAACTCACAAAATATTGCTTTTCTGTCCACTGAAGTCAAAGGCAGTACTTTGAAACAAAGTACTGCTGACCCAGCAAATATCCCAAAAGGATATACTCAGGCTCCCTCAAGCAAGGTGCAAACTGCTCCTAACTGTGCTTCCCACTCAGATGAAATCATATGCTCCTTCTTTGCTCAACAAGCATCTATGCCTACAACTCATGATGATGAAGACCTGCTGCAAATTGATGAGGATGCTATGGAAGAAATTGACATTCGATGGCAGGTGGCTATGATAACAGCAAGGATAAGGAAGTTTATGAGAAAAACAGGAAGACCCATTGACCTCAAGCCAAAGAATGGGATCACTTTTGACAAGTCAAAGATTGAATGTTTTAATTGTCAAAAGTTGGGTCATTTTGCTAGGGAGTGCAGATTTGCTAAATATCAGGAAAACAGAGCAAATGGTCGTCAGGAAAAGAGGATTGTGGCTATTGAAGATTCAAACTCAAAAGCCTTGGTGGCAACAGACAACAATGAAGATATTGACTGGACCAAGGAATTTGATGCTGAACCAGTGACATTTGCTATGATGGCACTGACTAAACTTGAAGAAGATGATTGGAGCATGGAGATTGATGCAGAATCCGTGCACTTTGGACAAGATGGACTTGGTGATTTTGACTGGAGCAACAAAGCTGATGATACACCAGTATCTCTAGCCTTGATGGCTACAAACTCAGAGGTACCTTACTGTTCCAAATGTAGTAAATCTTATAAACAGTTGCTTGAAAACTATCAAACTGAAAGAGACAATTTTCAAAAGCTAGGACTGAAATCCTAGGATACAAATGAGCTAGAGTCATTAGAAGTTATACTTAAAACACATGAAAAGAATTAAATATGCATGGGGGGATAAGTATGACCAGATGGAATATGACTTAAATTGGGGATTTGAAACTAGAGAGAAAAACAAAAGGAACTAGATCAAGTCAAAAAAGAAAGAGAATGATTCAAGGTAAAAACTGAAAAAATGGACAAATGCTTCTGTACTTCAAAATGAAGTCCTAAACAAACAAAGATATTTGTCTGACAAATCATGTATAGGATTTGGGGTTGAATCTAGTAGTAGTGAGGATAGTGACAATTCATCTGGGAATACAAATTCGATTGAATCTTTGTATCCAAACTTTCAAAAGGTAAAAGGATTCCATGCAGTACCTCCACCTACAGGTACTGTCATACCACCTAGGGCAAATGTTTCTTTTACAGGGATAGATGAACTAGCTATTAGGAATAAGGTCATTAATCAAGAGAAAACAAAGTCTTGTCAACCAGAAATTGATAGAAATAAAGTCATAATTGAAGATTGGGTTGATAGTGATGATGAAGAGACTGTTTTAAACTCTTCAGAAATTCAAAAGAAGACTGTTTTAAACTCAGAAAATAGTGAAACATCTTTTGAAAACAGGTCACCTAGCAGTCAAAACAGTGTTGATCAAGGATCTAGGAAAAAGGGTTTTGGGCACAAAGGGGGTAAAACATGTTTTGTATGTTACAGTCCTGATCACCTAATCAAAAATTGTAACCTACACGAAAGAACCTTCAAACAAACCCAAACCCATAAACCTAAGGGAACACAGGGTTCAAGGGACACAAGACCAGTCTGGAACAACATCAAAAGGGTGAACCATAGTAACTTCTCAGGAAACTCTAGATACCCTCACCAAAAGAAGTCTTTTATCCCATCAGCAGTACTTACAAGGGAAGGGTTGAAAAGTACTGCCAGACCAAAAACGACACAAACAGTACCTTCAAAAAGTACTGCTAATGTGTTTTATCAAGGTACTGTTAGATCAAGAGTACCACAAGCAGTACTTTCACGAAGTACTGGTAGACCTTATTATCCAAGGATGGATAATATAAGACCTAGAACCTCAAGTTTTTCACCATCAAAAAGGTTTCCTACCACAAGGACTCTTCACAGACCTCAAAGACCCAAGAAAATCATGAAATCTATCTGGGTTAAGAAAGCAAGTACTGTTGGACCACAAGCAGTACTTCCACAAAATGTAAATGTCAAAGGGAGTGCCATGATAAATTCAAACAAAAATGAGAGACCAAAAAGGAGCTTATCTAGATCTGTGAATAGGGATAATGATCCTTACACACTCAACGCCAATGTTTGATTATGTAACTCCATTAGGGAGATCCAATTCAGTTATGACTTGGTCCCTAAAAGAGTTTTAATTCTTTAACTGTTTGTACAGGGCAATCCCGAAGAAGACTCAAAGAATTATGCTATTAGGACAGTGTAGCTTCTGGAAGTATGACAGGAGACAAGGACAAGCTGTCTGATTTTAAAGAATTCAAGGGTGGTTATGTGGCTTTTGGAAATGATTCTAAAGGAGGAAGAATCTCAGGAAAAGGAACCATCAAGACATCATGCTTAGACTTTGAGAAAGTTAGCTATGTGGAGGAGCTTAAGTTCAATCTCTTATCTGTTTCTCAAATCTGTGATAAGAAGCATAATGTTCTCTTCACTGATAAGGAGTGTCTTATCTTATCTCCAAAGTTCAAGTTTGTTGATGAAGATCTGGTAATTCTTAGAGCTCCTAGAAAGAATGATGTATACAGCCTGGATCTAAAGAATATCATTCCTTCTGGAGGAATAACTTGTTTGGTTGCAAAGGCAACAAAGGATGAAGCTGTCTTATGGCACAGAAGATTGGGGCATGTAAACTTCAAGAATATTAACAAATTGGTTAAAGGCAATCTGGTTAGAGGTTTACCTTCCAAGACATTCAAGCTTAGAAACATTCATGTCTGGCCTGTAGAAAAGGAAACAGCACAGGCTTCCTTGCAAGATGATTGGAAGAAAGAACAGTCAGAGAACCTTTGAAGAATTGCACCATATGGATTTTATTTGGACTGTTTCAGTAGAAAGTGTCAAATAGGAAAATTACTGTTGGGTGGTCATGATGACTGTATAAATTTCAGTTGGTGTTTTTTCTTGCTTACAAGAGGATGAGACATTGATATATTCATGATTGATTGTGTGTTTAGAAAACAAGCTAAGACATAAAGTGAAGACCATCAGGTGTGACCATGGAACAGAGTTCAAGAATCATTTAATGAATGAGTTTTGTGCAAAGAAAGGAATCAAGAGAGAATATAGTATTGCAAGGACTCCACAACAAAATGGTGTTGCTGAAAGAAAGAATAGGACTCTCATTGAAGCTGCTAGAACTATGCTAGCAGACTCTCTTTTACCTATTCAATTTTGGGCTGAAGCAGTCAATACTGCTTGTTATGTGCTTAACAGAGTTTTGGTGACTAAACCTCAAATGAAGACTCCTTATGAAATTTTGATGGGCAGATCTCCTAACATCAGTTTCATGAGACCTTTTGGATGTCCTCTGACTATACTTAATACCCTAGATCAATTGGGTAAGTTTGATGGCAAGTCAGAAGAAGGCTATCTGTTGGGATACTCTACTAGCAGCAAAGGTTTTAGAGTCTACAACAGGGTAACAAGAAAAGTTCAAGACTGTCTTCATGTAGACTTTCTTGAGAATCAGGAGAATCAAAAAGGCAAAGGTCCTGATTGGATGTTTGATCTTGAACTTCTAACTCCTTCAATGAATTACATACCTGTAAGGAAAGAAAACTATGCTGATTCAGGAGGAAAAGGATCAACTTATGATGAAGTTGAAGCTTTAGATGACCAGCAGTTTATTGTTCATGTTCCAAGCATTAATGCAACTCAGAATAAACTTTCAGAGGAACGTACTGCTGACAAAGAAGTTCCATTATCTTCTGAAGAACAAGCTCTACATGATGAGCTTGTGAGTTTGATGCATCAAGAATCTCTTGCTAAATCTCATAATGATGCTCAAAGGAACGCTTTTGAAGAGGAGAAGAGGAGAATAGCACTTACAAAGGGAAAAGAAAGTGCCAACAGTACTTTCACTCTAAGTACTGCTAACACACCTTCTCAAAGTACTGGTAATACACCTACAGATTCTGATGATGATGTTCCAAAAGATGGTATTTTCTCTACAAACTCTTTTGATGCTGAAAATACAGACAATGAGGAAGATGGAGTGCCTGATTACAACAACATGGATCACACCATTGATGTCAGCTCTACTCCTACACTTAGAATTCATAAGAATCATCCCTTGGGATCAGATATTGACGAAAAAGTAACTGCTGGGTTAGTAACAAAGAAGAAAGCTTAAAGAGAGTGCTTCTGACCAACATCAAGCATTGCTGTCCTTTATATACAAGCAAAACAGAACTAACCACAAAGATCAGCAGACATGCTTGTTTGCTTGTTTCTTATCTCAAGAGGAACCCAAGAAAGTCTCTCAAGCTTTAGCAGATGAAAGTTGGGTTGAAGCGATGCAAGAAGAACTACTTCAATTCAAACTACAAGATGTATGGGGTCCTTATGTACTTACCAATGGCAAGAGAGTGAATTGGAACTAAATGGGTATTTATAGAACAAGAGGGATGAACGGAGTACTATTATCAAGAATAAGCATGTCTATTGCACGAAAAAAGAGGAGTACATGAAAGAGGAAAAGGGGGGTTTGGGGGGGGGGGGGGGGGGGGGGGGGGGTTGGGTGGGGGAATTATGATGACGTTTTTTGCACCGGTTGCCAGAATTGAAGCCAATCAGACTCTTTTTTGGCATTGCATCTTTCATTGCTTTATAGTCATTCAAATGGGATGTCACAAGTGCATTTTATATGTAACATCACAGAAGAGATGTATGATAAAAACAGCCTCCAGGTTTTGAAGATCCTGCTCATCCAAACAAGGTCTACAGAGTAGTCAAGGCACTTTATGGCTTACATCAAGCCCCAAGAGCATGGTATGAAAGACTTTCCACTTTTCTTTTGAAACATGGATATAGGAGAGGGGCTATTGATAAAACTCTGTTTATTAAGAAGGATAGAAGAGATATCATGTTGGTACAGGTTTATGTTGATGATATCATTTTTGGATCTACCAAGTCTTCTATGGTGAAGGATTTTGAAGATCTTATGCAAAAGGAATTCAAGATGAGTTCCATGGGTGAACTCACTTTCTTTTTGGGGCTTCAAGTCAAGCAAACTACTGCTGGTATTTTTCTAAGTCAAGACAAATATGTGAAAGACATTCTCAACAAATTTGACTTTAGAACCATTAAGCCAGCATCTACCCCAATTGAAGCTCATAAATCTCTAGGAAAAGATGAAGAGGGTGAAGATGTTGATGTACATCTTTATAGGTCTATGATTGGGTGTCTCATGTACTTAACTGCTTCAAGACCAGACATAATGTTTGCTGTTTGTCTGTGTGCAAGGTTTCAAGTCACTCCAAAGGTCTCTCACATGCATGCTGTAAAAAGGATCTTTAGGTACCTCAAACATCAACCAAAATTGGGTTTATGGTATCCTAAGGATTCTCCTTTTCATTTAGAAGCTTTTTCAGACAGTGACTATGCTGGGGACAATCATGATAGACGATCAACTTCAGGAGGATGTCAATATCTTGGAAGAAGACTGGTCTCTTGGCAATGCAAGAAACAAACAATTGTGGCTATATCATCTACAGAGGCAGAATATGTAGCAGCTGCAAGTTGTTGTGCTCAGGTACTTTGGATGCAAAATCAACTGCTAGATTATGGATTTAACTTCATGAACACTGAAATCCATATAGACAATGAGAGTACCATATGCATTGTGAAGAATCCTGTTCTTCACTCAAAGACTAAGCATATTCAGATTCGACATCACTTTATCCGAGATTGTTATGAGCAGAGGCTCATTAATGTGGTCAAGGTACATACTGATGACAATGTAGCAGATTTACTCACCAAAGGCTTTGACTTGGCAAGATTTAACTTTTTGGTGGTAACCATTGGTATGATGAACCCATAGCTACATTTGAGGGGAGGACTACATGTAAAGTACTGGTGTTCATGTGAAGTACTGTTCTGGTTAGAAAGAATCTTTGGAAGCACTATTGTTACGCTTACGGGGAGGATATGAATGCTTGTTCAAAGTTTTAATGATTTGAAGAGATATTTTGAAAAATTGCAAGGTTGTGATTGACTAATTTGCGTTAGAAAGCTTTTTCGGTTGAAAGTACTGCTTGGCCATCTCAAAGTACTG
Organism: Tanacetum coccineum; assembly: GCA_026074375.1. Lineage (NCBI taxonomy): Eukaryota > Viridiplantae > Streptophyta > Magnoliopsida > Asterales > Asteraceae > Tanacetum > Tanacetum coccineum. The sequence goes on from BQNB010076343.1 coordinate 11,092, forward strand.
CTCGTCTTAGAAAGTACTGCTTAGACAACTAAGTACTGTTCTAACGTTCGGTCAACGGTCAAACGCGCGTTTTTGAGATAAAAACATATTTACAACGGTAACTTTCTTTGTTACCCGGCGCAACCTATAAATGCTCAACTGAATTGCATTTTTCTCTCATTTCATTTCTTTTTATTCACAAATTTTGTAAATCCAACCTCCGACGCACAACAATTTCATATCAAATGGCCAATATTCGCACCTGCAACAAACATAACATGATTGCTTGTGTGGAGAAGACTGAGCATAATGCTGATTTTCATCAAATCGTTGATTATCTCTCTGGATGCTCAATTAACTATTCTTTGTTAGTTGATCCTGATCTAATTGGTCCGTGGCTTCAACAATTTTGGGCTACAGCTTCTCTAAGAGTAATCAATGAGGTGCCTCATATTCGAGCAATGGTAGCTGGAAAAAGGGTTTTGATTTCAGAGGAAACCATTCGGGCTGATCTACTATTCGATGATGCTGATGGTATTGACTGCTTTCCAAAGCAAGTTATTTGGGACTCGCTCAGAGACATAGGCTATGAGGGTAATTTGGCACAACTTACTTTTTCTAAACCTCTATTTAGCCCTCAGTGGAAGTATTTAGTTCATGTCTTACTTCACTGTCTTAGTCCTAAGAGTACATCATGGGAACAATTTGGGACTAACATAGCATCAGCTCTGGTAGGATTAGCAACCAACCAAAAGTTCAACTTTTCTTTGATGATTATGAATGGAATGGGGAGGATATGAATGGATTGTTCAAGGGTTTTCAGGATTTGAAGGCGATTTTGAAAATTGCAGGGTTATGATTGAACAAATTTTGGGTTCAAAGCTTTTTCGGTTTAAAGTACTGCTTAGCCAACTCAAAGTACTGCTCGTCTTAGAAAGTACTGCTTAGACAACTAAGTACTGTTCTAACGTTCGGTCAACGGTCAAACGCGCATTTTTGAGATACAGACGAATTTACAACGGTAACTTTCTTTGTTACCCATCGCAACCTATAAATGCTCAACTGAATTGCATTTTTCTCTCACTTCATTTCTTTTTATTCACAAAGTTTGTAAATCCAACCTCGGACGCACATCCACTTTCATATCAAATGGCACAATATTCGCACCTGATAAGCATAATTATGATTGCTGTGTGGAGAAGTACTGCATAATGTGATTTTTATCAAATCATTGATTATCTCACTGGATGCTCAATTAACTACTCTTTGTTAGTTGATCCTGATCTCATTGGTCCGTGGCTTCAACAATTTTGGGCTACAATTAATGAGGTGCCTCATATTCGAGCAATGGTAGCTGGCAAAAGGATTTTGATTTCAGAGGAAACCATTAGGGCTGATCTACTATTCGACGATGCTGATGGTGTTGACTGTTTTCCAAAGCAAGTTATTTGGGACTCGCTCAGAGACATAGGCTACGAGGGTAATTTGGCACAGCTTACTTTTTCCTAAAACTTATTTATGCCCTTAGTGGAAGTATTTAGTTCATGTTTTACTATAAAAATCTAAATACAAAACATTCACTGTCTAAGTCCTAAGAGTACATCATGGGAACAATTTGGGACTAACATAGCATCCGCTCTAGTAGGATTAGCAACCAACTAAAAGTTCAATTTTTCTTTGATGATTATGAATGGGATGCTAGGACATATTGCCAATGGTAAACCTTTTTCATGTATCCTAGATTCATTCAACTATTTTTGAACAAGCAATTACGGAGTAACCAGACCTCGAAATTTTATTACCATCGATACTCTTCCCTCTAAGGTCTTTACTTTTATGAGAAAGCATAGTCCTAAGTTCTCATGTCGAATTACACCTTTGACTCCACCTATGTTAGAGGTCGTAACAGCATTAGCAGCAGAGAAAGCACATAGTACTAGTCCTTATTCTAGGGCTGCAAGTTCTCCAAGGGATGCTCAAGGTACCCCTATTCAAAGTGTTGCTCAAGATAGTAGTCTTTAAGGTACTGCTGATTCAACAAGGTACTGCTGAAGTACAAGGTACTGATGAAATTCAAGGTACTGCTGCAACTCAAGGTACTTTAATTTAAATCATTAAAAAAAAACACTTTTTTAAAAATTAAAAACTACAAATTTTTTTTTTTTAGAAAAAAAATCATAAATTTGCTGATATTCCACAATCTCCCAATGATTATACTCCCACAGATGCGTCTCAAACATCTGGAGGAGATGAGGGACTTTTGGATCTATATGCTTTAAACAGGGAAGTTAGGAGGCTCAAGAAGCAAACCATCTCTCAAGCCAAACAGATTCACAAGCTAAAGGCCAAACTCAAGAAACTGTCAAAAGGGGTACAGCCATTGGTCAAACATCACATTCTTTGGGTGAAAAGTCAGAAGCTTAAGAAAAGAGGAAAGAAGCAAAAGAAGAAGGTGTCTTCAGTCAAACTGGGGAGGAATAAAGATGAAGGTAATTTGTCTGAAGAGCATCATGATCAAGATGACCATACAGCCTTTGTTTATGAAGATTTTGATGCTACAGATGCTGTTACTCCTGACTTAGAAAGAAAGAGTGATGAAACAGAAGAGGTGATTATTGAAGAAGAAAAGGATACCTCTGATGTAAAAAGTGGGGATACTGAAGAATTGGATTTGGAGAGGATTCAAAGTACTGCTAGACAAAGTACTGTTACTCCAAGGACTTTAAATTTTGATGATGAAGCAGGTCCTTCAAGTCCAATTCGTCCAACTCAAGAAGAAGAGCCTGAAGAACAGTTCAAAGATGATGAATTTCTTGCTGATATCATTCTCAATAGACCAAGAGGCTTAAGCATTCCTGGTCCCATGCAATCTCAACCTCAACAGCCGACTCAAAGTACTGATCCAAAAGAAAAAGGCAAAGGGATATTGGTTGAAGAACCCAAAAAGAAGAAGTTAACTCTTCAACAAATCAGGGCTTTGGAGACCAAAAATGATGAGGAAGTTGCTAGAAAGATTCAAGCAGAATGGGATGCAGAAGAAGAGAGAAAAAGGTTAGAAGCTTTGAAGAAACCAAAGACTATACTGAAGAAACCTACATCTCTTGTACAAGAAAGGAATCAAATGATGAGTTTCTTAAAGGGTCAAGGATACAAGAACTTGCAAAAATTAAAGTATCCACAAATGAAGGAACTGTATGACAAAGTTCAAGAATCCATCAAAGATTCATTCAAGGAGTTTATTCCAATGGACTCAGAAAAGGAAAAGCAGATGTTACAAGAGAGAGATGCAAAGAGACTTTTAAGGAAGAGAAAAGCTACGATAACAGAAGAACAGCCATCAAAGAAGCTTAAATTGAGGACAGAGACGATTGATGAGCTAAGAAACTATCTTAGGATTGTAGACTTTGAGAAGAGTGCACAAGATAGAGAGTCACTAGAAGCAATCTCGATGATTACAGACTTCACACACTGATGACAATGTAGCAGATTTACTCACCAAAGGCTTTGACTTGGCAAGATTTAACTTTTTGGTGGTAACCATTGGTATGATGAACCCATAGCTACGTTTGAGGGGAGGACTACATGTAAAGTACTACTATTCATGTAAAGTACTGTTCTAGTCGCGCTATTGTCACGCTTACAGGGAGGATATGAATGATTGGTCAAGGTTTTCATGATTTGAAGAGATAGTTTCAAAAAATTACAGGGTTGTGATTGACAAATTTATAGGTCATTGACTCACCCGATGGAGAGTATCTCATAATTTATAGAGCAAATACTCATTTCAGAGCTTTTGACACTCTGTGGGAGATACTGCACATTTTGGATAGACAAGATCTATATCATCTATATCTAGTTGTACAAGATTATTATAAGCATATTCCACCAACTGGGTTAGGATTGATACTTCTGGGTGATCTTACAACCATTTGGGAGACGTCTACAACAAGTGATGATGACTTCTGGAAGAATCAAGAAGATTGGGAAATTGTAAGATGGAGACTTAATGAATCTTCGGGAGTACATACATTAGAATTAGAGGATGGTACGATGATTCATATGCTCACAGAAAGAAGATATCCTCTATCAAGAGAGCTAATGATCAGGATGCTAGATCATGGTATGGAAGTTGAAGATGAGAGTGACATAGCTATCACATTGATACATTTGTTTATTCTATGGACAACTGAAGATGGTGATGATTCTTAAACAACTGGTATGATTTATCAAAATTTTCTTTGTAAATAACATATCTTGTTTTGATAAAAAGATTTAACTGTGAACAAGCAGTACCTTATTCAAAGTACTGCTAGTTTAAAACAAACAGTACTTTGTTGAAAGTACTGCTAGTTAAAAAGTTGTTTTTGAAATAATTTGAAGTTTTGAGTGTGCAACAAGGTTTAAGGCAAAAATGTTTGAAGATAAAACTGTTTTAAGGGATTGAGTGTTGGTTAACCACCACACAGCAAATGGTAATCAATTCACCATATCTAATAAATATAAGAATTGACTAGTCCAAATCAAACAGTTTTGGTAAAGACATCTCAAATCTGTTGATGGTTGACAATTTACCAAAAATTGTATGGTGCTCAATACACCATGGTATTGCACTGAAGTATTGGCTACTCCAGAGCAAACGGCTTTTGGTAAAGAGAACTCAAATCCGTTGATAGCTTTAATAGTTTGCTCAAAACTATATGGTTCTCAACTCACCAATGTTTTATTACTGAGAGTTGGCTAGTCCTGAGCAAACGGCTACAGGTAAAGACTTATCAAATCCGTTCATGGTTGTAATGACTTACCAAAAGTCATATAGTATTCAACACACTATGATTCATGTTCTGAGTGTTGAAGTGGTTTTCAGTTCACCATGGATTATTACCTTTTCTAGGTACCAAAGAACTGACTAGCCCAAGAGTGAATGGCTACTTGGTAAAGGCTCATAAAAACCATTTATGTTGCTAAGAAGACCTGCAGCTGATTGAAGAACAATCTGTTTGATGCAAAGACAAAGAATTTTTAAAGAAGTATTTATGTTCAAAACAAGAGGTTTCATTTCAAGATACTCAAACAGATTGTATACAAGATACTGCTTAGAGGATTATATCTAGAAGATTGAAGACTTGTATTGATGCTGAACAAAGATGTCCAACCATCAAGAAACTTGAAGTCAAGCAAGTAGAATTCAAGTTAGGGGAGGATTGTTGGGAAATACAAGTCAGAAGGTCAAAGTACTGCTAAGTAGAAGGTCAAAGTACTGCTAAGTAGAAGGTCAAAGTACTGCTAAGTTGAAGGTCAAAGTACTGCCTGCTTAGTATGAAAAAGTCAACGTACTGCCGTTATTAAAGGAACTTTAAAGGATTATTAGTTAAACGGTTACATTAGTAATTATCAAGTTGTTTTAAATTTGTGTCATAACAAGAAACTGTACACCTACTAAGTATCCTTACGTTTTATAAACGGATCTCTAGGGAAGCTTAGAACGACACAAACAACAACAAGAAAAAAAGCACTTGTTAGAATAATTAGAGATAAAATGTATTAGGGATCTGCAAACTTAGGCAGATTCCAATGTGTATAATACAAATTCGTTTGTTATATCAATTGTGTTTCTTCTTTCTTGATAATAGTTAAAACTATGTTTTCCCCTCCCGCATAGTTGATAGTAATTACATCAGTGTTTCATTGTTACTGACTTGGATTTATTCAAGGAAGTAACATCCTTTACAGACTAAAGGCTTATTATACTAAGGTATATTGATCCTACAGTTTGTAATCGGGATTTTGAATAGATAAAGATTTTTGATTTTGGTTTCTAATTCTACAATTATAATTCTAAAACAATGTAAAGAAAAGCAACAAAAATAAGCAATTACGAATAAAACACGAAAAAACGTTAACGGGAATTAAGAAACGCGACTTAAAAACCTAAAACATCAAATTTTAACCTTATAAATGCAAATTTATTTTTTAGAAGTCCTAAATGATAAAAGAAAATTTTAGAAAAAAGAATTATAACTTTTTGACTTTTATTTAATTTATTATGAATTAAAAACACTTTAAATCTAAATTAAATATTAAAAATACTAAACTAATTATTAAAATTCTGGAAAAATGCAGGAAAATACTTTAAGTTATGAAGAATGCAAGAAAAATACTACTTCTGAAAAACTGCTTATAAATAAGCAGTTATTAAGCAAAACAGCTTATTAGGCTATTGGGCTAAAGTGACCTTATATATTAAATAATGCAAGATTAAACCGAAAAAGACCCAAGGGCGAATGTGTAGTAGAGAGTGGTGTTAAGCTTTGGTGTGAGAAGGGTGAGGTCACAGGTTCGAAACCTGTGGCCTTACCTTTTTACTAAACATTTTTTTTATTTAACAAACTTATAAATAAGCTAATAATAGACAACTTTTTCTGAAAACACTTTTTGTAAAAGCCACTAATAAGCTGGAAAAGAGCTTTTTAAAATGGCAGTTTTAACTTAAAAGACTAAATGCCTTTTAGCTTAAATTGTTTGGCTTTTAAGGCTCAAAAAACAATTAAGATATGTAAATAAGCTAAAAACAGCCACTCACCTAAGTCTAATAAGCTGAAATAACAAGTTCTTAACTAACAAAATAAGCTGAAAAGCTCTATTAAGCAAGTAAGCAGTTTGGATAGGGAAGTTAACTAAACAGGCTAAAATGGCATTTTTAGGCTAATTTTTAAGCTAGAAATCCAATAAGCTAAACCTCAAAAGCTCAAAACAGATTGAGCTTATACTATAAGCTACTTGTATACTCAAAATTAGACCCTAAAACAAACTTATTCTAATTCAATTTTGCTATTGAAAAGTTGAGCTTTTAAACTTAGAAAATGAGACTAAGGGACTTAACAGATTTTGGCTAAAAACTCAATTGACAATTGCTTACCTAAACCAAATCTTTTCTACTGCATATGTAACTCAAACAGGCATGAAACAAAACCTCAAAAGCTCCTTTTAAGCAAAAGGATAGAAATAAGGAGTTTGAATGAACTTCAATGCCACAGATTCAAAACATGGTTAGAAGATACCTTAAAATTGAACTTTAAACTTTGACAACTTAAAGAAACTAACTTTTAAGCTAAATTAAAACTTGCTAAAACTGACTTGATGACCCAAAACACTTTTAACAGCCTTTTGACCCATTTTGACCCTTAACCCAAACACTCCTTTAAAATTCCTATTTGCATTTTTAAACTATTAAGGACTGATTTAAGCTAGGATTCTTGAAAACAGATGCTTATCCAAGTGTTATAAGCCATAATAAGCAACACTCACTACCTAATAAGCACTTGGACAAAAAGCAAACTAAATAAGCTAATTTTGACTTTTTAGGACAGATTTTATAAGAACTAAAGAATACTTGAAGAAAGATTAAGAGGGGTACTTATCTGATTTAAATAAGCAAAATAAAAGCTAATAAACAGTAATAAGCCATTAGAAACAGTAAATTAGCAGTTGAATAAGGAAATGACAAAAATAAGCTTTTTGAATGAAAAATGCAACACACCTTACTCCTTTGCTCAAACAAGGACTGTTTATGCTCTTAGAGCTGTTCTACAAGCCAATAAGCACCAATAAGCCCATCCCTTTTTCGCTTATCATCCAAAAGCTTATAACCATGGAACAGTGATAATAGAGAAACAGAATTTGGAATTTTTGTTGAATAATTTTTTTGAAGTACAATGCTTGAAAAGTAAAAAGCTTATATAAAAAGCTTAAAACATACTATAGATCACAAAAGTTAAGTAAAAAATGATTGAAAAGTAAGATACCCCTGAAGCTTAAAATCCTCCCCTATTTATAGGGGAGTCTTGTGCAATCCCGTGAGATATGCTTGCCACCTAAGCCTTCAATTTCTTCCTAAAATTGTCTTCAATTACCATTAAAACTCGTCTTTTCAATATTTTGACTTTGTCCCTATCCCTTGACACATTTTCTTGATTTTAGAAGGTCTTGAATGCGCCAGCGTGGCACTGAGTGTGTTAGGATTCGTATGGGAGAGTGTTGAATGCATTAACACCAATGGAGGAAAGGATTTGGCTGGTTTTGACCTTTACCACCATTTTCAGGCTTAAAATGGGAAAGATAAGGGTTAACGGGTGTTAGGGTCTGTTTGGTTAAAGGACTAACGGTGTTAGGTTTTAGGGACTAACGGTGAAAAGGTCAGGGACTGGCGGTGTTAGTCCTTGGGGACTAACGGTGCAATTGGGTTAAGGGGTTATGGATTGGGCTGTTTGTTTTGGGCCGGTTTGTTTAATTTGGGTTTTTTATTATTTAAGGCTTTGTATAGATGGCTTAATAGGTTGACTTGGCCTGTTAACTTGGGTTGGGTTGGCCCACTAAGATGCGTATGCCTTTGGCTTCGGTTTTCCACGCTCTTTCCAATCTCGTGCTCGGTTATTTCCGGTTTTTGCCTTGTTTTTGTCTTTTTGTGGATATCCGTTACATGCTTAGTAAATAATACAAAACAAGCATATATTTGGCATTTTAAGTCCATTTTTGGTCATTTAAGCTCGTTTTATTAAGGAAAAGTATCTGTTATTAAGCACTTTCCAATCCACTCATACTAAAATATTGTTGTGTCCTCACATAATGAAATAAATCCATGTTTAGAAAACCAAAAATTTCAACCCCCTTAAATTAAATACCTTGAAAAGTAGCAAAGTATAAAATTAAAAGGGATTAAAAAATTACACCCTGTTTACCATTTTCTTTCTTGCACACCTATTTTCCTTATACAACATGCTTGACTTTCATTATTTATCATAACTTTTAGGATCACTGAATAAGAAACACCTCAATCCTAAAGTGCCCTAGAAGGTTAATTCAATGTTTTTTCCTTGAATTTTTCACTTATTCCCAAACTAAGCTTAAAATGAAATCATTGTTAATTACAAGTTGGGATGCTAACGCTACTCATATTTGCAATTTGTGTAAAACTTCTCCTCCCGATAGATATAATATATTAAGGTGTGTGTGCTCAGTTTGAATTTTGACCATCCAACCCACATTTTTAGATAGTTATAACCTTTCCAAGTTTCACGTTCCACTTTTAGTTATATGAATTCAAAGGTGAGATTGTTCCATGTAGCAACATTTCTTCTCGATACATCCCAACCTCGTCGGCTAAGTGATCGGGCTTTTGACACCCCACAGAGAATAATTTATCGAGACTCTCCGACTTTTGAACCATTTACTAAAAAATTTCCGTAAAACTTAGTAAGTTTATAACTCAAAGCAAGCTGATTCCTCCAAAATCAAGACATTGTAGGTAAGTTAATTCCTTTAGAGTGGCTTTCTTCTCGGAATCTCCCGACCTCATCGGCTAAGTGATCGGGCTTTTGACACCCCACAGAGAATACTGATCAGAATTAACAAACGTCTGGTTTCAAAATTTTGTAGGGATTAACAAGTTTAAGTTCAAAAGAATGTTTAAATTTTAGAAAAAGTCATTTTCCCTTTATTTATTAAGCAACATATACTAGCAACATTATTATATTTTTCACATCATTTTCATTTTTTTCCTTTTTTTTTTCATTTTTCATTTTTCATTTTTCATTTTTTTTGCAACATTTATATTTACACCGTATACAGGGAAAATTTCTTTTTAGAAAATTAAAACATATTTTGATCAAAAACTCTTATTTATCAATTCATCGATAAAGCTTTTTACTCTAAAAATGTTGATCTTAACGGACTTTTAAGAGTGATAAAACTCTAACTTGTCTTTCAAAAAGAGCACGTATTATTAGTCATTTTAGTAGGGGGTACTAGGAGCAAAAAGCCATTTAATTACACTTATGAGCTTTTAAGATTTCAACTAATCCTTGCTTAGCATTCCAACTTATATTTAACTCTATCATTTTTTGTTTTTCACAAATTTAAAATCTTTAATAAAAGATCCGCGAACGCTTTAGCCAAATAAAATTTAAGCTTTGCATATATAAAGGTCAATTATGGAAACTTGCAAAATCTTGGCTTGATTAAGCTAGAATTCGCATTTTAAAGCTTTTTGTATAAAAGACTAGCAAAAGCCTTATACATTTATAAAAGGGTAAGGGAGTAGCTAGAGCTCAACATACTCGGTCAAGTCAAAATTTTTCTTATCTCTTGTGGAAAGTAAACATTTGTGATAAACACTTATTTTATATTTGCAATATTTTTTAAATTTTTGGCCTAAAATCATTTTTTTGTATTTTCTTGATAAAACGGGGTTACGTGAAAGACATAGACAAAATCAAGTGGGGTCAAATCGACAACGATTTCCCCCCTCGTACTAGAATGGGAACAGTGTCCATTAATGTGTGGGGGTTGCCAACCCCCTAATACTAATTCCAAAGTATATTCCTAATATAAAATGGAATCTCACGTAAATCTAAAGCCGTTTATTAATTATGTTAAAGATTAAATGTTAGTCATATTTTTTAAAAAAAAAAAAAAAAAAAAAAAAATAAAAAAAAATAAAAAAATTAAAAATTTAAAAAAAAAAAAAGTTTTAATGAAAAATAAAAAAAACAAATTTAAAAAAAAAAAAAAAAAAAAATAAAAAAAAAATATTTTTTTGAAAGAAAAAAAAAAAAAAAAAATGATCAAGGATATAGGATTCCCAAAATAAGCCTACAAAGGAATGGAGACCGAGTGAGCAATTGGACAAAACCACGGCATGAGAGTCTCATAATCTAGGAATTTCCTGCCAATAATCACGACAACAAACACGAGAAAGATTGGAAGAGGCGAGCCCCTTCACGTCACACTTATTAGAAAATAGAAAGAAGATAGAAACACGGGTTGCCTCCCGAGAAGTGCTTTATTTTTGTTAACCGAGTTACGAGCTTGACTCGACCCCGAATTTAATTATCCATGGGGAAGGTTTGGAGATCCAGGACAACCACGGGTAGTATGTCCCCTCCAAAGTAATGTTTCAGTTTATGACCGTTCAGCTTGAAGTTTGGTCCGTTGGTTGAAGATAACTCAACGGTACCATAAGGGAAAACTTGGGTAACGGTGAACAGTCCGGTCCAGCAGGTCTTAAGTTTGCCCGAGAAAATCTTTAATCGAGAATTGAAGAGAAGGACTCGATCACCAACGTTGAAAACGCAGTTCTTGATTTTGGACTCATGAATCTTCTTTGTTTTTTATTTGTAGATTAAAGAGTTCTCGTAAGCTTGATCACGAAGTTCATTAAGTTCATTCATTTGAACTTTCCGGTGATCACCCGCGGTCTTAAGGTCAAAATTGCAGTGCTTCAAGGCCTAATATGCCTTATGTTCAAGCTCGATGGGAAGATGACAAGCCTTTCCGTACACAAGCTTATAAGGAGTGCACCCGATGGGTGTCTTAAACGTGGTACGGAAGGCCCATAATGCATCTTCCAACTTATCGGACCAAGAAGCACAATTTTCACCAACGGTTCTTTCTAAGATTCGTTTCAACCCCCGATTCGAAACCTCTACTTGTCCACTCGTTTGTGGATGAAACGCGGTAGAGAGTGGGTGGGTTACCCCATATTTAAGCATGACCTTTACGAATTTGTCATTGCAAAAATAAGTTCTGCGATCACTAATAATAGCACGAGGAGTTCCAAAACGGGCAAAGAGAGATTTTAAGAACTTACAAACAACTCGGGCATCATTAGTGGGGAGCGCTTTCGCTTCAACCCATTTTGACAAGTATTCAACAACCACGAGAATGTACTTGTTCCCTCGTAAAGACAGGAACGGGCCCATAAAGTCGATGCCCCATATGTCAAAGATCTTGCAAACTTGAATTGCATTTTGAGGCATTTCATCACGTTGTGAGATTTTACCTTGACGTTGACAAGCGTCACATTGTGTGACCAAGTCATAGGCATCTCGATAAATCGTCGGCCAATAGAATTCGGAATCAAAGACTTTCTTAGCGGTGTAGTTGCCACCATGATGTCCCCCGATGGGTCCATTGTGGCAAGCCGTGAGGATATCAACGGCTTCTTGGCCGTATACACATTGTCTAATCACTTGATCCGTACAAATCCTAAACAGGTAGGGGTCGTCCCAGAAATATTGTTTAACATCCTTAAAGAATTTATTTTTTTGTTGGGACGACATCCTTTTCACGATAAAGTTTCCCGCATGGTAATTTGCAATATCGGAAAACCATGGGGTGTTAGAATCACCACGAAAAGTTACCATTCCAAGTGTCTCGAGAGGAAATGTTTCGGTAATTTCCTTTTTCTCGGGATCACTTTGGGGGTTTTCTAGTCTAGACAAGTGGTCGGCCGCTAGATTCTCCGCTCCTTTTTTTATCACGGATTTCGACATCAAATTCTTGGAGGAGAAGAATCCAACGGAGCAATCTCGGTTTAGCATCTTGCTTAGCGAGCAGATACTTGAGAGCCAAGTGGTCAGTATACACTATGGTCTTCGACAAGACTAGATAAGGTTGGAATTTCTCAAAAGCATATACCACGACTAATAATTCTTTCCCCGTAGTAGTATAATGAGTTTGGGCTTCGGTCATAGTCTTGCTCGCATAGTGTATTGGTTGAAAATGTTTGGTCTTTCGTTGCCCCAGGACTGCCCCAACCGCAAAGTCACTAGCATCACACATAATTTCAAAGGGCAAGTCCCAATCGGGGGCAACTAATATTGGAGCTTCGGTTAGTTTCTTCTTAAGGGTCTCAAATGCTTCTCGACATTCGGTCGAGAAAATGAATGGAGTCTCTTTTTCAAGAAGATGGGTCATCGGCCGGGCGATTTTAGAAAAATCTTGAATAAATCGTCGATAAAACCCGACATGACCTAGAAAACTCTGAATTCCTTTGACGGGCGTGGGAGAAGGTAATTTTGCAATAACATCTACTTTTTCCCTATCTACCTTAATCCTAGATTTTGAAATCTTATGGCCGAGGACAATGCCCTCTTTGACCATGAAGTGGCACTTCTCCCAATTTAGAACAAGATTGGTGTCTTCGCACCTTTGGAGCATTTTGTCTAAATGGGAAAGGCAAGATGAGAAGGAATCCCCAAAGACCGAGAAATCATCCATGAAGACTTCCATAGTTTCCTCGATCATGTCGTGGAAAATGGCCATCATGCACCTTTGGAACGTGCAAGGAGCATTACATAAGCCGAAAGGCATACGTCGATAGGCAAATGTTCCATAAGGGCAAGTGAAAGTAGTATTCTCTTGGTCTTGCGGGTCAATCAGGATTTGAAAATACCCGGAGAATCCATCTAAGAAACAATAGTACTCGTTACCAGCTAATCTTTCTAACATTTGGTCCATGAATGGTAACGGGAAATGATCTTTTTCGGGTAGCATCGTTAAGTTTTCTATAGTCAATACAAACACGCCACCCGGTAACTAACCTAGTCAGAATTAACTTGTTATTTTCATTTTGTCACAACGGTCATTCAGCCCTTTTTGGGTACACAATGCATGGGGCTAACCCATGGACTATCTGAGATAGGGTAAATCAATCCGGCATCAAGGAGTTTTATAACTTCCTTTTTGATAACTTCATGAATTTTTGGATTAACCCTTCTCTGATGTTCGACTGCCGATTTAAAGTCATCCTCCATTAAGATTTTGTGAGTGCAAAATTGCAGGTTAATACCCTTAATGTCGGAGAGTTTCTAAGCAATTGCTTGTTTGTGGGACTTTAAAACCTTTATGAGGCGTTCCTTCTCTTCGTCTTTCAAGTTCTTAGCAATAATGACGGGTAATTTATTGGTACCCTCCAAGAATGCATACTCGAGATGAGAAGGTAAGTCCTTGAGTTCAAGCTCTAGAGGTTCATTAACTGAAGATTTTTCATTTTTTAGTTCTACAACTTTAATCTCTTTCGGAAGGAGAAGGGATGATGGATCATTATTTAAGAATTTCTCAAGGAGACGAATATCTCCTTCCGAATAGAATCGTTCATAATCTGGAAGAGAAACATCATCATGATCAGTGGTACTGCCACTATTCTTCTCTTTAATATCAAATCTAAAAGTCTCAAGTTCAGAGGGAAATGTTTCGGGTTTTTCCAAGAAAAAGTCACTATCCTCAACGGGGATAGGAAACATGGAGAAAAATTTGCTTATATCTTCAGAATCAATTCCCGGTGGAACTGAGTCACTTTCAATTTCCTCTAGAATGAAATCACCTCCCTCAAATAGAGTAAGGGAGGGTGAAGATTTAGCGATGATTGGTTCGAAAATTGGAGTGGGAATGCCACTCTCGGAATTGCTAGAAAATCCTAACACTTCTTGAGAATACTCCTCACAAGCTACATCGATGACATCGATTCGGTTAATCGATTCAGCATCATTGTAGGAGAATTTTGAAGTGTTACCAACTTTGAATGTTATGGCTTCATCACCCACTCGGAGAGTTAATTCTTCACCATAGACATCAATCAAAGCTCGTGCCGTCCTCAAGAAGGGTCTCCCGAGAATTAAGGGAACTCGAGGATCAACAACATAATCAACGACTACGAAGTCGGCCGGAAAATGAAACTTTCCTACTCTCACAAAGACATCTTCGGCAATGCCGGTTGGTCTAGTAGTAGACCGGTCCGCAAGCTCAAGAATCATTTGGGTAGGAGTAAGTTCGGGGAGAGAAAGCTTCTTCCATATGGAGAGAGGCATCAAGTTGATTCTTGCACCAAGGTCGGCCAAGGCTAAGCATTCAGCTATCTCTGGAAAATTACACGGAATGAGAAATTTACCGAGGTCTACCAGTTTTTTGGGCAACTTTTTTAGGATAACTGCCGAACAATTCTCATTTACCGGTGTATTGGCTACTTCAAATAATTTCTCCTTATTGCTAAGAAGATTCTTGAATGTGGAAGAGAATTTGGGCATGTAGAGTAAAGCATCCGAGAAGCTAAGATTGAAGTGTAAGTTTCAAAAGATTTGAAGAAACTTCATCATTTGATGATCGTCTCTTTCTTGGAGTTTTTGGTTATTAAGCCTCGAAGGATAAGGTATATTCGGTTTAGGCTTAGTAGTGTTAACGGGCTTAGAGGTTGGTGCTTGAGGTTGGACATCCGGAGGTTGGACTTTTTCGGTACTTGATTGCACCGGATCTTTTGTTACCTCGGGCTCTCTTTCCACCACCTTGGGAGAGTGAGAGAAAGGAGGAGGAATTGGAGGTCCATCGTAAGAAACACCACTTCGGGTGGTGATTGCTTTCAAGTCACCTTTCGGGTTATTAACGGTATTACTAGGAAGAGGACCCGAACTCGGAGGTTTGTTCATTTGAAAATAATTACTCAACATGTTCTCAAGTTTATTGTTTTGTTGCAACATCGTGGCCTGAAATTCATTTTTCAACTCAGCTTTCATATTAGTTATTTGATTTCGCATAGCTTGCATGTTTGTTTCATTAATTTTCATGTAATTTGCGAGTTCATTAGACGGAGCAGCTTGAGTTGGTGGAATCGGAGCTCGGTAAGTTGAATTTCCTGGGTTGTAATTATTTCCCCGGTTTTGATTGTTGTGAACTGGTGGAAAACCGGGTGGTCGAACTTGGTGAGCTACACTTGGAGGACGGTGTCCAGCGTTTCCCTGGTTATAGTTTACTGCGGCTGCAGAAACATACGCTTGGATATTATCATGATATCCTGGGAAAGCGTTGCCATTGGTGGCAGGACACTGGTAGTAAGGATGTGGTCCTCCACAAGTAACACAACTCTCTTCAACCGCTTTAACGGAAGCTGGAGGAGGGGTTGTGTTTTTAAGGAGCAAAGCCTTAACGGCATCGGTGAGTGCAGCAACATCGGGTGAAAGACCGGAGGTAGAGGTGTTCGTACTCACTTTGGCAACAACGGGTTTATTTCGTGAAGTGCGAACTTTTGATATGTTCTCAATACCTTTCAACGCATCTTGAGTACTTTTTTCCAAAAGATTACCACCGGCGGCGGAATTCAAAGAATCTTGATCGGTTGGGTTTAAAGAATTGTAGAAAGTATCAAGTTGATGCAATTCCATAAAACCGTGATGTGGGCACGCACGAAGGAGATCCTTGAAACGGTCCCACGTCTCATGAAACGGTTCATCAAAACGTTGTTGAAAGTTTGAGATTACATTTCGGAGATTTGTTATTTTTGAAGGTGGAAAGAATTTGTTAATGAACTTGGAAACAAGATCATACCAAGTTGTTATAGAGCGAGGATGTTCTTTTTTGAGCCAAATCTGGGCTGGCCCATCGATAGAAAATGGAAAAAGCATAAGCTTAATCGCTGAATCGGGTACATCTATGTACTTCATCGTAGAAGTAATCTTGTTGAACCAACGAATATGAGCATGAGGATCTTCTTTCTCAAAACCGAAGTATTGTTTAGAAGTTACAAGATTTAGAAGACTACGTTTTAGCTCTAAATGCTCAGCGGGAATTGGTGGTACAACGATTTCCTCCGCATTTCCCTCGGTGGGTGCACGGAGCAATTCTGCCATAGTACGTGTATCGGCCAACGTAACTATGGGTTTTTCTTCAACAATAGTTGGATTGACTTGTTGTTGGAAGCGTTTTTTATTACGACGTCTTCTTGGAGTTGATGACGGTTCAACAACTGGACCTGAAGAACAAGTGCGCATGCACTAGAAACAAATCTTTATTAAAAATTAAACATAAAAAAATAAAAATAAATAAATTCTTTTTGGCAACCGGAAGTCAATTTGCCCATGGTAGCTCTTTAGAAAAACTTGCAAAGGAGCGGAGGAGCGGGAAAGCGCGAAGCTATTAAAAACATTCTTCTTTCGGGTCGAAGTTCGTTGGATCAACCCTCCTTATACCCCTCTTATAGCTTGTAATTCCAAAGGTGAGCCGATTATAACAAATGACAACTCGATTTCTTTTGTTGGTTTTTTATTTTTTTTAGATTTTTGATTACTTTATACTATTTTTGTATTTTTTTATATGAAAATATTCACAAATACAAGAATAACTTCCAAGGAAGGATCTTCAAAAAACAATCTTCAAACGATAACTTAGAATTCGTAACACAACCTCCCCGGCAACGGCGCCAAAAATTGATTGTGTCAATACTATATATATATAATATAGGTGAATCGGCAAACAAACCAACTCACGAATAAAATATAATTCTGGAAGCTTCGACTTCAAAGGTGACCCCTTCTTAGTCGTTTCCCGGGTCATTTTTGTTCCAGACGAGGCGTGAATTGAACTTCAAGTTAACGTTTGTAATCGGGATTTTGAATAGATTAAGATTTTGGATTAAAAAAATAACAATTTTTAATACTAGTTATAATAAGAATACTAATAATATCAATAATACTAAAAAAACGCAACTAATAAAAGCAAACAAAACGGTTCAAATATATCTAAAGAGATATGCTTGTCA
>BQNB010076344.1:3549-31184 GCA_026074375.1 Tanacetum coccineum
GGAAAACAAGTTAATGTTTCACGGGATTTTACAAGTCAAAGAAATAACCGTATAATTTAGAAATTTAGAAATTTGAGTTTGTTAGGTGTTGGTTTAAAAGTTACTAGTTCAGTTTGTACTTCATTTGGTTGTCAAGAAACTTTACTAGTTCAGTTATCTAGTTCGGCTCAAGAGGAAAATGTTAGTTTGGCTCATGAGGAAAATACTAGTTCGGTTGGTCTTGTCCGGTTAGTCTGGTTCGATTCAACCTAACAACAACTCGTTCGGTTCCAACTAATAATGTTGGGTCTTAAAATACTTTAAGGATTCTTAGAAGTTACTGCTGCTCAGGTACATAATGGAAATTATGCTAAGTGGTTAGTACTGGTAGTATAATGTTACCACTGCTAGTTACTACTGTTAGTATAATTTAGTACTGATAGCCAAATAAGTTAATGCTGTTAGTTGGAGTTAAGACTGCTCTGTGTTGAAGACTAAAATATAAGTCTTAAGTAGTTAGTACTTTTAGTATGTATAGTTTAAGATGCTAGTTCTGGTTACTATTGTTAGTGTATTTTAGTACTGCTAGTACTAATATTACACTGCTATTGTTTATTAGTGATGCTGGTGGAAAGATTAAGATTGTCTTGAAGACTTTCCTAATGTCAAGAGGCTAAAGACGAGGTTAAAAGATTAAGATATGTTGGGAGAACAAGAATTGTAGTGAAGTCTATATGTGTTGAGATATTTTGTATAAGATATACATGTATTTTATTTAGTAATTACGTTTATGTTTTAGAAAACGATTGAGATATTCTTAGGAATATATTGTAAGCCGACTAGGTACTCCTTTGCGGTTTATTAAAAGGAGGATCTAGGGCTTATGTTAACACAATATCAATAACTTATCTTCACAAATATCAATTACAGTTCCATAGTTTAAGAGTATTGTAAGCTTCAAGGTTGTAACCCTAGTACTAAGATATAGTGCAGTATTATTATCATTAACAAATATTGTGAGCATTTTTGTTACATCATGTGTTCTTTCTTATTATACTATTCTCATTGATATATCTTCTAATATTAAAGAGTAGAATCCGCTATATCTTCGATTACACACAAAGTTTCTACTATGTACTATTTTGTGATTTATCTCAAGGTAACATACTCTTTACATGGTAAGGATCGATCATAGGTTTGTGGGATACAACACAAGGTTGGGTTTTTATCCAGTGCCTTGCTTTGAGAAAATTTGATATAGAAGACATGGGTTGCTTGAATCTACAAATAGTCGGTTCCTAATGCCTATGCTACCATACTCAAATTGGCGAGAGTATGTGATGTGGGCTAATGAGGTTTAAGCAAGTACTTTTCATCATCCCATGACTCATGCACTATAGGAAGTGATAGAAAATGGTGATTCATGGGTCCCAATATATCAAACAACTGATGGGGGGAATGGGCGATAACAACTTTTAAAGATGTATACACCTGACAACCTGCAGGAGAAGAGAGATAAGAGACAAGAATGATGTCAAAACTAGGGGTTTGTTACTCTTGGCATCTTCCAAATGAACATCACAACTTTCGCGTCAATATCCAGATGCTCAAATCTTATGTTTGCCCTGACAACTTGAAAAAACGTTTTGGAGTGGAATTGCAGCTACCAAGGAAACATCTCAGAAAAACTCTCTTGATAGCAACAGTATAAGAAGTTTCAGTGAGGGTAAAAGTGCATGTCTATTGACTCTATTTTCAATCAGGCTTCAATCAAGATAGTAAGTATGTTTTGCTTTTCTTGAGGGTCTGATCATTGCCCCCAAGAAGAATAAACTTAATATATTTTTAAGCAGTTTACCACCTGAGTGGAATACTCATGTAGTTGTTTGAATGAAATAAGACCTGAGATAGATTGAGACTATGAGTAAGAATGGATTTGTATGACAATTTCAAAATTGCTTCTTGAAACAAAAGATTAAAGAAGAATTTTGTTACATCAAGTGTGTGTCAAAAAACTTTGGATTTTATGATGCCACAAGCTCTAGCAGTATCAATGATTACAATTTGCGTATTCACAAGTTTAATGCTGCTTAGCACTAGTGTTATTACTGCTAGTGTCACAAGTTTGCACTGCAAGTGTCAGTGTTTAATACTGCTTTTGCTTTACATGGTTGAAAAATCCAAATGGTTATAATGGCCTACTTTCAGGACCTTAGAGCAAATTCTTGAATATGATTTGGGGAAGCCATGGATCTGAAGTTGGCAAACTCTCTTTGCTAAGTGTGGAGAGCAAAAGAAGTACTAATCAGAAGACAGGCAACGAGAACGATTTATCATTAATAGTAATGATATTGCTGGATCCATGATATATCTAAGGTGGAGTGTTACAACTGTCATAAGTTTGGATACATTTGCCAGGGTGGTTGCAGTGCATCAAGAAGCAAGGTAAGATAATTTTAGAATCAAGAGCAATACCAGAAGCAAGGAGGAAAACAAAGAAGACATTCACAAGCAATGTTGGCTTTTGACTGGTTGTAGGTTTTTGATTGAAGTGAAATGGCAGAAGAACAAGTTACACGTCAAACATGGCTCTAACGGCCATTTTCAGACTTTAGAGGTATACAATGATAAAAATTGTGTCATATAACTTATCCTAAATAACTATGAAACTATTTGAAGGAAACAATTTGATGGTCTGATTGCTAAACAACTTCAAAACTAAATTTGATCAGCTACTTATAAATAGAGGACTAGTACTGTTGCAAGCACAATAGCACTATCGGGAAAAATGAGGGTTCTTTTTAGCGATGAAGTTGTTGTTCCTTAAAAGAGAAAAAGTAGAATTCAAACAATATGAGATTTATACATTAAAGTTAGAGTTTTGAAAAATCTTAAGAAAGAAAAGGATATTATTGATTTGTAAAATTTGTTATTTATTTGGTTAGGCCTCAAAAGATTGGATCAGTTGTTAGAAAGTCAGAATAATTGAAAAGAGTTTTAAAATGGGTTTTGGATATAGAGCAGTTCCTCATCCTAATCCTTTAATCTAAATAAGACCTAACTATCTAGATCGTATTATTATGATCTTGATGAATTCAAAAGGAGCCTGAATTCTATGGCTATGGTCCTGGGATGATAGTAAGCAAAGAAAGAGTCTATATTGCTTAAGGAATCAGATAATTCTAAAGAGTATTCTGATTAATTCTTTCGGTTTAAAAGAACTAAGAATCACAAGTCAAAAAGTTGATTGTTTAAAGGTTGTGGTTATAACACTAGGGTGAGAGTAGTGCATGTAGATCATATGAAAGTTAGGGTAATTAATGATGCTCCATTGATTGTGGTTTTTGGTGTCAGTTGATGTGGAACAATTGATGTAAATTACTAAGGCTTATTAGGATATCTTTTACTCATAATGCGGCTATATTTGATATTAATGTTAGTTTGGATTGGATGGGATTGCTGAGAGTGTTTGTGTGCTATTCAGGACGAGTAAGAGCCGAGTGTGGGAACATAGGAAGAGTAGAAAGGGAAACGATAAACGAGAGTGGAAAGAGAACGCAAAGAGAGTGTGGAATAGTGAATAGTGAGACGAAAGAAAAGGATAAACGAGTACACAAAAGTGAGTAGGAAAGGAGTGTGACAGAGGAAAAACAAGAGAAAGGGGAAACAGAGATAAGAGGAGAGAGTACAGTTAATACCCAGATAATACTATCAGAGTTTAAAGAAGTGAGAAAAGAGACAGAAGAAGAAAGTCTAAAAGGAAGAAACAAAAAAAGTGTGAACCAAAGAAACAGGGAAGAGACAGGCGGTGTGAAGGGGGTAGAAGTGGGAAAAGAAATAGAAGGTAAGTGAATAGTTAAAAAGAAAAGAAAAAAAAAGGAAAAAGATAAATTAAGTAGATAAAAAGTTGGCGTTAGGTAAGAAAAATGAGAAGAGTGAGGAGAAGTTGTAAATTGCAAAATTTTAAAGAGAAACAAAATACGGAAAAAGGAGCGAATTAGGACAGCAAAACGGTTAGGTATTAAAAGGTAAGGGATAGATAGATAAGTAGGTCTAAAAAGAGAAGGGTGGGCAAGAGAAAATGAGAGAATTTATTAGTACTTGTTGTGATTCTAAAAATAAGTAAAAGGTCGTGAGTACAAAAATAAAGGAAAAAGGAGAGAATAAGAGAAATCAGGGATTGACAGAGGAGAAGCAGGTGTAAAAAAAGAGTGAAGAAAGAACCGAGACGAGAAAGTTGTAGCGGAAGTAAGAAAAAGGCGAACCAAAAAGGAAAAGCAGAGAAGGAGTGACAAGTGAAAAGAGAAAATTATAATTTTAGTGGCTGTACGTGAAGAAAAAAGTGAAAAAAGTGCAAGAATAGAGTGGGGTTTAGCAAGGATAGTGAATAAGTGTGGGAAAGTAGGAAAAGAGAGAAGAGAGCTTTATGTGGAAGAGAGAGAAATAGAGAGAGGAGTGAGCACAAGGCAAAAACCAAAGAGGATCGCAGAGAGGAGGAAAAGCAAGAAAAACGAATATAAACGTGAAGGAGTCTATAGTGTAAACGCGACCATTAATGAAGCTTTGAGAAGGTCAATACGAGTAGAAGAAGTAGGAGCGTGTGGGGAAAAGAAAAGGAGAAGTATAGAAAAGATTATTACCAAGATACACAAGAGGGACGAAGGACTAGACAAAGAGAGATAACCCCTATAAGAAATAAGTAGATAAGTAAACTAGGAAGAAGAAGAAGGAGTCCATACTAAAAACAAGGAGCGTATTGTAAAGTCAGAAACAAGTAAGGAAGAAATGTACAGAGTCAGGAAAAAGCGTTAAAAAAAGTAAAGAATGGCCAAGTGTTGGGAAAAAATAACAAACCGAAGTTGTTATTTATCAATCAAAAAAAAAGAGTGAGAGAAAACGTAATAAAAGTTATAGGAAGAAGAAACGACAGAGGAGAGGTAAGAAAGTAAAGAATAGAATCAAACTAGAAAGAAAAAGGAAAGGTAAACCATAAAGAATAGGATAAAGAGAAATGCATAAAGCATAAATAAAGTAAATACAATAAGAAGCACAAGAAGATAAAGTGGAGAAGATAGAACTGATAAAAGTGTAAAAAAGAAGCTATGTATAGAAGTAGGGTAGTACAAAGCCTAAGACGAACTCGAGAGGGAAGTGAGTAGCTGTATGCAAGGACAGAAGGATACAAGCTTAATGGAGCAGGTGAAGAGACAGAACAACAGAGGAAGAACAATAAGATAAAAAGTGATTAACAGGTAATAAAGCTGGCATAAAAAAAAGAAAAGAAACAAAAAAATGTGTGTGAGGAAACGATAGAGGTAACAAAATGATACAAAAAAAAGGAAAGCAAAAATGAGAAATTAACTATTAAATACGGAAGAGTAATAAAGGTAAAGATGAACGAGAAGCAAAAAAGTAGTAGAAAGAAAGAAATAATCGTAAGAATTTATAGGTTAGAGAAAGTAAAAGATGTAACCAAGAAGAAGCACAACTTGTCACATATAGGAAGAATGAGGTTCTTTTTAGTGAAGAAGTTGTTGTCCTTAAAGATAGGAATCAAACAATATGAAATTAATACGCTTAAAGCAGAGTTTGAAAAACTTAAGCAAGAAAAGGATGCCATTGATTTTAAAATTGAGAAATTTGATAAGGCCTCAAAAGACTTAGATCAGTTGTTAGGAAGTCAGATAACTGACAAGAGTAAAAAGGGTTTTGGATATAGTGCAGTTCCTCCACCTCATCCTTTAATCTACAATAGACCTAACAAACTAGATCTGTCTTATTCTGGTCTTGATGAATTCAAAGAGCCTGAATTCAAAGGCTATGGTCCTGAGAATAGTAAGAAAGAGTCTAATATTGTTAAGGAATCAGATAATTCTAAGGAGAATTCTGATAAGTCTTTGGTAAAAGAACTAGAATCACAAGTCAAAAGTAGATTTGTTAAAGGTTGTGGTTCTAACACTAGTGAGAGAGTTAGTGAAGTAGAACCTAAGAAAGTTAGGGAGAATAATGATGCTCCAATTATTGAGGATTGGGTGTCAGATGATGAGGAACAAGATGAGTCAATAACTAAGCCTGAAAAGAAAACTGTTACTCCTACTGCTGCTAAAATAGAAAAACCAGTTAGAAAGTCAGTTAGGTATGCAGAGATGTATAGATCACAAAGGCCTAGAGGGAATCAAAGAAATTGGAATGGTCAGAAGTCCATTCAACTAGGTAGTGAATTTGTGATGTATAACAAGGCTTGTTTTAATTGTGGGAGCTTTAATCATGTGCAGAGAAATTGTACTTACCATCAAAAGAAAAAGGTGGTAAGTGGGAACAATTATAACAGGGTGGATAATTACTATTATGCCAAGACCTCACACTATAGAACCCACAAAAATGTGACTCCAAGAGCAGTTTTACTGAGAACGAGCCTAAAATCTCTTAGTATTGCTAAGCCAGTTTATACTGCTCACCCAAAACCAACAGTGCATTGTGCTAGACCAAAAACTCATTTTTTTTAAATCAGTACTATCTACTATCTAAAGGCCCTTTTATAAGAAACCAGCATTAACTAACAGGCATTTTAATCATAAGGTTAATACTGTTAGGCCTAGAATAGTTAATACTGCTAGGTCATACAGAACACCTGTTAATACTGTTAGGCCTAGAGTAATTAATACTGCTAGGCAAAATAGAACATTAGTTAATGCTGCCAGGGCAAATAGGTTCAATGTTGTTAAGCCCTCAGCATGTTGGGTTTGGAGACCTATCAAACCCAATAGTGCATCAATCACTTTGAACATATATAACTATATTGATGCACAGGGCAGATCTAAGTCAGTAATGGCTTGGGTCCCAAAAGAAATCTAATTTCTTTATTCTTTTGTACAGGGCAAGCCACAACATGATGATAAAGGATTTGTTGACAGTGGATGCTCAAGGCACATGACTATTAACATAGTTTATCTCTCTGATTTCAAGTAGTTTGATAGAGGTTATGTTGCATTTGGAGGAGGTGCATATGGTGGTAAAATTTTAGGAAAAGGTACTCTTAAGACTGCTAATCTTGATTTTGAAGATGTACACTTTGTTAATGAGTTAAAATTCAATCTTTTTAGTGTCTTACAGATGTGTGACAAAAAGAACTACGTCCTTTTTACTGATACTGAATGTCTTGTCTTATCTCCTAATTTTAAGTTGCCTAATGAAAGTCAGATACTTCTTAAAATTCCTAGAAAGGACAACATGTACAGTTTTGATATGAAGAACATTGTTCCTAAAGAGACTTTAACTTGTCTTGTTATAAAGGCTACATCAGATGAATCAATTCTCTGACATAGGAGGCTTGGTCACATTAATTTTAAGAACATAAACAAGCTTGTTAAGGATAATCATGTAAGAGGATTTCCTACAAAACATTTTGAAAATAACCAAACCTGTGTTGCTTGTCTTAAAGGGAAGCAACACAGAGCTTCTTGTAAGTCCAAAGTTCTGAATCTAATTACTAAGCCTTTGTTTATGCTTCATATAGATCTGTTTTGTCCAACTTTTGTGAGTAGTTTAATGCATAAGAAGTATTGCTTAGTAGTCACTGATGATTATAGCAGGTTTACATGGGTTTTCTTTTTAACAACTAAGGATGAAACCAGTGAGATCCTTAAGAACTTTATCAAAGAAATAGAAAACCTAGTGGATAAGAAAGTGAAAATAATCAGAAGTGATAATACAACAGAATTTAAGAACAAAGTTATAGATGATTTTTGCAGAGAAAAAGGTATTAAGAGAGAATATAGTGTTGCCAGGACTCCTCAGCAAAATGGTGTAGTTGAGAGGAGGAATAGGATACCAATTGAGGCTGCTAGAACAATGTTAGCTGATTTTAAGTTACCTACCACATTTTGGGCTGAAGCAGTTAGTACTGCTTGCTATGTACAGAATAGGGTTTTAGTAGTCAAGCCTTATAACAAGACACCTTATGAAATTTTTAGAGGTTTTAAACCAGCTCTATGTTTTATGAGACAATTTGGTTGTCATGTTACTATTCTTAATACTTTGGATAGTTTAGGCAAGTTTGATGGCAAAAGTGATGAAGGTTTCTTTGTTGGATACTCTTTGAGTAGTAAAGCTTTTAGGGTATACAATACTAGAACCAAGAGGGTAGAAGAAATCTTGCATATTGGGTTTTTAGAGAATAAGCCTATGATAGAAGGGACTGGTCCAAAATGGCTGTTTGATATTGACTCTCTAACCCAATCTATGAACTATGTACTAGTTACTGCAGGTATAATTTCTAATGACTCTGCAGGTACATCAGAAGAAAACAGTCAAGATTGCATTGTGATGCCAATTTGGAATGATACTTCATACTTTGATTCACCTACAAAGAATGTAGATAATGGTGAACCAAAAACTGCTGATGATGCTCAAAAGCAGGTTAAAGATGGTCTAAATAATGAGAATGCTGAACAAGAAAGGTTTGCAGATGATAGCAGTTCTAAAGATGTTAATGCTGTTGGGCAACAAGTTAATACTGCCAGTCCTGATGTTAATATTGGTAGTCTTAAACTTAATGCTGTTGGTCCATCAGTTAGTACTACTAGTTTAAATGAATAAGACAACACTGAAGAAGAACCAGAAGTTGATTTGGGGAACATTACAAATTCCTATATTGTTCAAACCACTCCAATACAAGAATACATAAAGATCATCCAATTGACAATGTGATTGGTGAAGTGCAATCAATTGTTCAGACAAGAAGAATGTCAAAACCTACTTCTGAACAAGGGTTTCTTAGTGATGTGTATGAGCAGAAAACACATGATACCCTAAATACTTGTTTATATGCTTGTTTCCTATCACAGATTGAACCAAAAAGCATTGCTAAAGCTCTATCTGATTCATCTTGGGTGGAAGCAATGCAGGAAGAACTTTTGCAATTCAAACTTTAACAAGTTTGGATACTAGTGGATCTCCCTAATGGAAAGAAGGTCATTGGAACAAAATAGGTCTTCAGAAACAAGAAAGATGAAAGGGGAATTGTGATAAGGAATAAAGCAAGGTTAGTTGCACATGGTCATAGACAAGAAGAAGGTATTGATTATGAAGAAGTGTTTGCACCTGTGGCAAGAATGGAGGCAATAAGGTTGTTTCTGGCCAATGCTTCTCTTATGGATTTTCTGGTATATCAAATGGATGTAAAGAGTGCTTTCTTATATGGAACCATTAAGGAAGAAGTCTATGTTACTCAACCACCAGGATTTAAAGATCCTGACCATCCAAACAAAGTTTACAAGGTGGTCAAGGCACTTTATGGGTTGCATCAAGCACCAAGAGCATGGTATGAAACTTTGGCTAACTATCTTTTGAGCAATGGGTTTAAAAGGGGCAAGATAGATTAGACATTATTTATCAATAAGCAAAAAGGAGATATTTTGCTTGTACAGTCTATGTAGATGATATTATTGGCTCAACAAACAAGGAGTTATGTACTGTTTTTGAGAAGCTAATGAAAGATAATAAGTTTCAGATGAGTTCTATGGGAGAACTTACTTTCTTTCTAGGATTACAAGTACAACAGAAGGAATATGGAATATTTATCAGTTAGGATAAATATGTAGCTGAGATTTTGAAGAAATTCAACTACACTGATGTGAAGTCTGCTTTAACTCCAATTGATTTGGAAAAGCCCTTAGTCAAAGATGGAGATGCTGATGATGTTGATGTACATCTCTATAGATCTATGATTGGGTCTTTGATGTATCTCACAACATCTAGGCCAGATATCATGTTTGCAGTATGTGCATGTGCCAGGTTTCAAGTTACTCCAAAGACATCACATCTCTTAGCAGTCAAGAGAATTTTTAGATATTTGAAAGGCAAACCAATTTTAGGCCTTTGGTATTCTAGGGATTCTCCATTTGAACTGGTTGCTTACACTAATAGTGACTATGCTAGAGCAACTCAAGATAGAAAGTATACAACTAGAGGTTGTCAGTTTTTGGGAAACAGGTTGATATCTTAGTAGTGTAAGAAGCAAACTGTGGTTGCCACTTCTACAACTAAAGCTGAATATGTGGCTGCTACTAGTTGCTGTGGGCAAGTACTCTGGATTCAAAATCAATTGCTGGATTATGGGTAACATTTCATGAACACTGTCATTAATATTGACAATAACAGTACTATCTGCATTATTAAAAATCATGTTCAACATTCTAAAACAAAACATATAGAGATTAGACATCATTTTATAAGAGATTGCAATGCTAAAAAGTTAATACAAATGGTTAAAATTCATACTGATTATAATGTTGCAGATCTTCTTACAAAAGGTTTTGATGCTGGAAGGTTTCAGTACTTGGTCTCAAGTATTGGAATGCTTAATCCTTAAATGTCTATATCTCTTTATGTTTTTTTGTAAAAGTTTTGTAAAGGGTTAAAATTGTTAGTCTTGTCAATTGGTACTGCTAAGTATAATTAAAACTGCTAGTTATACTTAAGACTGTTTGTTAAAACTGTTAGTCATACTTAATGCTATCAAGAAGACCATACTTTAGATTTTTGTATTTTTGTGCTATGGACTAACATCTGCAGGTAAAGCATATTGAATATCTGATGTTGAATGCTTCACCTTTGAAGAAATGTTTGAGAGAAAGTTAATGATCATGGATCACAGTTTTTAACTTTTATTCATGGGTTATGCATAAATATGGATCCTCATGAATTCCCACAGGTCTATCTAGTCTTTTCTAGTGTGCTTGTGATGAATAGAGGCATGTTGTTGTATAATTATTGAAGACAGAGTTAATACTGTTAAGCAGAAAATTACTACTGCCAGGCAAAAGTTACTACTGCTGAGTGCCAAAGTTACAATTGTTGAGCAAATTCTTATCTCTTGAAGCATTATTTGAGGGGATGTCTATTACGTCAATATGCATTCAAGTATGGATGAAAGGATATGTTATATCAAAAGTATGTTACAAGAATCAAAAGCATCTAGGCATGTCAAAAGAGGTCGGGACACTAAGATACCTCAGTCTAGTGGCCCCCCTGAAAAAGGTTAGTGATGAGGCTGTCCATAAGGAGTTGGGTGGCAGAATGGAAAGGGCTGCCACTACTGCTTCTAGCTTAGAAGCAGAGCAGGACAGTGGTAACATCAAATAAGACTCAATCCATGGCAACACTTAATGAATTAACTCCTTAGAGAATTGGTTCAGGTAGTGGTCCCAGGTGCCAAGATACCATATTGGGGGATGTGAATGCTCAAACTAGGTTTGAGATTACATCTAAATAGTCAAATGATCCACCTTTCTCAAGAGGTTACACACTTGGAAGTGAGGAGGACAGTATGAAACACATTGGAATTGATGAAATTCATTGGAATTGATGAAATTTTGTACATAACTATCATATAAAAACATAAAGAGTGTCTTGGTAAGCTAAAAGAAATGAGAGATTTTGTGAGCTTAAAAACAGAAAGAGAGATGTGTGCATAAAAACATAAATGAGTAATTATGTGAGCAAAAAGAATTGAGAGATGTTGTGAGCATAAAAACAGAAAGAGAGTGTGTGTGTATCAAATTTGATGGTAAAAGTTGCTTATTGGAATGAAAATTGGATGATTACTGATGTATTCTTTTTAATGCTGCTCAGTTTCTACTTAATGCTGCTAAGCTTAAGTTAATGCTGTTAGGCTTAAATTAGTACTGTCCGTATTGGTTTCTACTGTTAAGCGTATGTTAATGATGTCAGTTTAAGTTTCTGCTATTGAGGGTGATACTATAAATACTTCGATTAAGGGTTTCATTTACTTCTTTATTCGATTTCACTTATTCAAACACTCTCTAACCATAAACCCTAATTTAATTTTCATCTTTGATGATCACATTCATCATTATGACAAGCCCTAAGTTTGCTTAAACACATAATGTGGTCGTGTTCTTGGAAAAACTCAAAGAAAGTGATGGGTTTGCAGAGATAATTGATTTCCTGAAAGCAAGTTCTGTTTCATATGCTTTAACAGTCAATCCTGTAATCTACACATATTGCATTGAACAATTTTGGGTAACTGCCAAGGTACAGACAGTTAATGGAGTACGACAGATACAAGCCCTGGTTGATAAGAAGAGGGTTATTGTTACAGAATCAAGCATAGGGAGAGATCTTCACTTGGATGATGCAGAAGGTACTGATTGTCTTCCAACTGCTACTATCTTTGAAGAATTGGCGCGTATGGGGTTTGAAAAGCCTTCCTAAAAGCTTACTTTTTATAAAGCCTTTTTCTCTCCTCAGTGGAAGTATTATATTCATACTATTACTCAATGCTTAAGTGCTAAATCCACTGCATGGAATGAGTTCAGTAGTTATATGGCTTTTTTGATCATATGCTTGGCAACTAATCAAAAGTTCAATCTGTCTAAGTATATCTTTGATGCAATGGTGAAACACTTGGATGGAGGAGTCAAATTCTTGCTGTATCTACGTTTTCTCCAAGTTTTCATTAATCAACAACTGGGTAATATGTCAGCACACAAGAAGATTTTTGTTAATCCCTTTCATACAAAGAAAGTTTTTGCCAATATAAAGAGAGCTGGAAAGGATCTCTCTGGGAGAATAACACCTTTATTTGATACCATGCTGGTTTAACCTGTTGAATAAATGGGTGATGATTCAGATCATCCAACTGATTCCACTCCAATACCCATTATTGATCAACCATCTTCATCTTCCCAACCCAAGAAGGATAAACCATCTAAGAAGGCTCAGAGACAGGGAGCAGAGGTTCCTCAAGATGAGGCAGAGCATAAGGAAAGTGTACCAACACCTTCCAATGATCCACAACCTAGTGGTGAGGATAGCATGCAACTAACAAAGTTGATGGTTTTATGTACCAAATTGCAAACACAGGTTCTTGATTTACAAAAAGTAAAAAATGCTCAAGCTAAGGAGATTGCTGCTTTGAAGAAGAGGATCCAGAGGTTAGAAAGGAGGAAAATGTCAAGACCGATAGGTTTGAAAAGACTCAACAAAGTTGGTATGTCTAGGAGAGTTGAGTCCTCTGAAGACTAGGAGAGTTTGAGTGTTCCTAAAGATGCATCCAAACAGGGGAGGAGTATTGAAGATATTGATGATGATGTTGATGTTTCTTTGGTTGATGAAACTCAAGAAAGACAAAATGATGATTTAATGTTTGATTCTGGAGTTTTGGAGGTTGATGTGATGCATGTGGAAGCTAAAGTTGATGGAAAATATGAACAAAGTAAGAAGCCTGATGATAGTACTGCTGGTGAAGCAGTTACTACTGCTAGTATTGATGATAGTGCTGTTCCTACAACTAATGAGGAAATCACTCTGGCTCAGACACTTATACAGATTAAAGCAGCTAAGCCTAAAGTTGTTACTACTGCTGCTACAACAACAACAACTACAAGACCCAAGGATAGAGGGGTGGTTGTTCAGGAGCCAAGTGAGTTCAGAGTTCCACAAGAGATAAAACCTTCAAGTTCTAAAGATAAAGGAAAAGGTATTATGATTGAGCCTGAAGTTCCTTTGAAGAGAAAAGATCAAATTGCTCTTGATGAACAAATTGCAAGAGATATTCAAGCTAAGTTGGATGCTGAATTATTAGAAGAGCAAAAGCTGGCAAGGAAACAAGAAGAAGAAGCCAACATAGTATTGATTGAGTCATGGGAAAATACACAAGCTATGATGGAGGCTGATAGATTACTGGCTAAGAGACTCCAATCAAAGGAAAGAGAGGAATTGACAGATGAGGAAAAAACAAAACTATTTATGGAACTGATGGAGAAAAGAAGAAAGCATTTTGCTGCACTTAGAGCACAAGAAAAGAGAAACAGACCTCCTACCAAGGCACAAAAGAGAACTCAAATGTCTACTTATCTTAAGCACATGGGTGGGTATACATACAAACAACTAAAAGGAAAGAGTTTTGATGAAATTCAAAAGTTGTTTGACAAGGAAATGAAGAGAGTAAATACCTTTGTAGCTATGGGTTCTGAGGTATAGGAAAACAAAGAAAAGAAGGAAGAAGGTAGAGAGGAAATAGCTAAAGGTAGCAGAAAGAAGATGCTTATAAGAAAAAGAGCAGGAAAAGAACAGCAGAAAGAATCCTCAAAGAAATAAAAAGGAGAGGAATAAAAAGAGTCAGAGGAAGTTGAAGAAGATGATGAAGTTAAGCTAAAGAAGCTTTTGGTGATTAAAAAGGATGAAGATATAGCAATTGATGATATACCACTTGCAACCAAATTGCCAGTGATTATTGATTATAAGCTTCATAAAGAGGGGATGTTAGTACACTATGAGTTGATAAGAGCAGATAGAAGTTCCAAGAGATACTCTTTAATGATAAGGATGTTTGAACCAGGCATAAAAAGTGATGTATGGAGAATGTTGCAAGGATACAGGGTGACTACTTGGAAGTTGATTGATTCATCTGGAGTTCACTTTGTAAGATTTGATAATCTTCACATTTTTATGTTGGTTGAAAGAAGATACCCCCTTACACCAATTACCATCACCAATATGCTCAACAAGAAACTTCAAACTGATCATCAAAATGAGATGTGTTATCAATTGCTGAAGCTTATGGTAAAGCAGCGAAAAGGAAAATGAAAGGTTTGAATGCATCTTCCTGAAGTGTGATGAAGACTTTTAAAGAAGAAACTTGAAGATTCAGAAGATGAACATCAAGTTTAGGGGAGGATTGTTGGGTCTTAAAAGACTTCATGGATTCTTAGAAGTTACTGCTGCTCAGGTACATAATGGAAATTATGCTAAGTGGTTAGTACTGGTAGTATAATGTTACCACTGCTAGTTACTACTGTTAGTATAATTTAGTACTGATAGCATAAAGTTACTGCTGTTAGTTGAAGTTAAGACTGCTCAGTGTTGAAGACTAAAATATAAGCTAAGTAGTTAGTGCTGTTAGTAGTAAAAGTTAAGACTGCTAGTACAGGTTACTACTGTTAGTGTATATTAGTACTGCTAGTACTAATGTTACTACTGCTTATGTTTATTAGTGCTGCTGGTGGAAAGATTACAATTGTTTGAAGACTTTCTACTGTCAAGAGGATAAAGACGAATTAAAGAGATAAAGATTGTTTGGAGAACAAGAATGCGTGTGAAGATAAGTGTTGAGATATTTATGTACAAGATATACATAATGTATTTATTTAGAAGATTACGTTTATGTTTAGAAAAGATTGAGATATCTTAGGAATGTATTGTAAGCCGACTAGGACTCCTTAGTCTATAAAAGGAGGCTCTAGGGCATTAGTTGAGATATCACATTATCATCAGTTTTGCATATAAGTCTTCATAGTTGTCAAAGTCGATTAAGAAAAGCTTCAAGGTTGTAAACGCTAGTACTAAGTTAAGAGTACTCGTATTATTGATCTAATAATATTGGAGCGTTTGGTTATATCTTTGTTTGTTCAAGATTACTGTTTCATTGATTTTACTTCTAGATTTTACTGCAGTGTAGTAAGGGTAGATTCCGCATATACTAATAACATAACAAAGTTTTCACAACAAGTTATTTTGATTTATCCAAGTAATTTAACCTTAAGACAACCTAAGAATTCGATCTGAGGAGTTTAGAATCTACAATGTAACAGTGCATTGCTTTGAGAAACTTTTGAACTAGAAACATAGTTTGAATCTCCAAATAAAATGGGTACTGACTGCAAAAAGGCTTCCCATACCAAATTGGTGATATGAATGTGGGTTATTAGGATTAAGGCATACTTCCAGATCAAGACTATGCACTCTTGGAGTGAAAAGAAAAGGTATTCATGATCTCAAGGTACCTCAAACAACTTTAGTAATAATGGTACATCATAACAATTAGATTCCTTACATGTATCTCTGTAAGAAAGACAAATAAAAAAATAATGTCAAGGCTTGTTTGCTAACACACTGGCACATCCCAATAAACATCAACTTAACATTTCGAGTCAGTATCCAGAACTAAATCTATGTGCTGCCATTGGTTAACAAGATTTAGGTATGCACAATCACCAAAAAACCTCATAAAACACAGCTTAAGCAAACATTATAAAAGTTCAGTGCATCAATCAATCTCTTCACTCTATTTTCAAGTGATTCAAAGATAGCAGTACTTGCTATCTTTGTATCATTTCCAAGAAACATAAACTTAAAATTTTTAGAAGCTTACCACCTGAGTAGGAACACTCATGTATTGTAGTGTAGATGATACGCCTAATTAGAACGATAAGCATTGATGATTGTGTACACAAAACAACTTCAAAATTGTTAAATAAAAGGTAAACAAAACTAATACATCTAGTGTGTGCTCTAGAACGTAGGGCCATCATGACACGTCCAAGCACTAGCAGTAACCAATTGATTCGAACTCCGCTAGTCCCACAAGTTAGGCTGCTAGCCCGAGTGTTAATGCGCCAGTCGCACAATTATTGTACTGCAAGTGTCTCATTGAAAAACTTTGTACTTTCATGTGAAAATCCAATTTGTTCTAAATGCTCGATACACTAGGACTTAACCAAATTACATGAAGATATATGAAGCCTATGGATTAGAATCTTGCTCGCTTTGCGAATGTCATAGGGCAAAGAAGTACTAACATAACAGCAAAAGAGAATTTAATAATGCAAATGACACTGCAGGATATAATAATTCGGAAAGATATACAACTTCATAACTGGACACGTTGTCAGGAGTAAGAGCACCAAAACAAGATGCGTTTTTTTATAATCAAGAACGACCTCCAGGAACAAGAAGCAATGAAAGACACATCTTCAAATGCGAATGGGGCTAAGAGCGTAGTAAGGTTTTGATTGGTGTGACATGCAGAAGAACAAAGTTCAACAAATATTATGCTCTAATCATGTTCATACTTAGAGGTATACACGATAAAACTTGCAGCCTAAAACATTCGGAACAAACTATGAAACCTTAAAAATAGAGGATTATTGAATGTAAGCTTAATCAAACTGACTTTACTAGCTCTACATATAAAAAAGAGGGTTACAACAGTAGAAGCACAGACCTAATCACATATAGGAAGAATGACGTCTTTTTAGTGAAAAGTTCAGTTCTTAAAAAAAATAGCTTGTAAAAGACATGAATAAAGTGCTTAAAATGTGAGAGGTTTGAAAAAGTTTACCAACGAAAAAGAATGCTTTAATCTAACATGGGAGAAAATAGATAAGGCCTCAATAAGACGTAGATCATTTTAGAAGTCAGGAAACTCAAAAATAAAAAGTTTGGTATATGCATATAATAAACTAAAAAAGCTTAAAATCTGTCTTGATTCATGTTCTGTCCTTGATGAATTCAAAAGCCTAAGTTCAAAGTTATGTCCTGAAAATATAAGCACAATTCGTTTGGGATATAAAGTCAAAAAAATCTAAGGAAAATTCTGATGGATTCTTTGGTAGTCAAGACAAGTATCACAACAAGAAAAAAGTGATTGTTAAATCTCACCTAATTTGATAAGAACCTTTTTTCTGTTAAATAAAAAGTAGATTTACAAAACCTAATCATGAAACCAGTTAAAAAGTCAATTATATGCAAAAATGTAATAGATCACAATCACGCTACGCGGAGAATCAAGGAATTGAAATGGACAAAGTCCAATCCAACTAAAAAGATTTTTTGATGTTAACAAAGCGTGCTATATATGTGAAGTTTTTAAACATTATAAGATTAATTGTCATAAATCATACAAAAAGAGCATAGTATCTAGAAATACTTACAATTGGGTGGATGCCAAAACTCACACACCCCCCTACTGTACTTAGTAGATGTATCCTAAAGTATTTGGTAAAATTGGTCATAAATACTGCTAGGGCCAGAATAACGCTCACCCAAAACATGCGTTCATGTGACTAAAATCAAAGACAACATTCTCTCGAAGACAAGCAACAATCCATCTACAAAAATTGTCCCTTTTATTAAGCAAAACAACAATTAAATTAAGATCTAGTGCAGCAGCAAAAACACTATTAATACGAGAAAGGCAGGTATAATGCAGTTAATACTGCGTACAGATACAGACAATTATGGTGTTAATTAAAAGGGGTAACAGTTAAAGTGTCCATCAGCATGTTGGGTTTGGAGACCTACAAAAACCTATTGTGTCATTCACTTTGCTTTTAAAAGACATAGCAACATTGATGTACGAAAGATCCAAGTCCAGTATTCTTAGGGTACCCAAATGGCATCTAAATCCTTATTTTATATGTGTAGGCAAGCCACAACAGATGAAATATATTTGTTGACAGTGAGATGCTCAAGCACATAACTGAACATACGTTTAACTCATAATTTCAAGGAATTATGGAGTTATGTTGCATTTGGAGGAGGGCATATTGGTGTAAATCCTGGTAAAAACACTAAAACAAATAGTCTTGATTTTAAGATGTATACGTTGTCAATGAGTTAAAATCAATCTGTGTTAGGGTCTCACATATTGTGACAAAAAGAACATGTCCTTTATAACGAACATTGAATTCGTTCTTATCTTCCAAATTTAAGTCCTGATGAAAATCAGTTCTTAAAATTCCTAAAAGGACAAAATTACATTTTGATATAAGATCTTTGGTTCCGAATGAGAGATTTGACATTGTCCGCTGTTTCAAAGGCTACATTAGATGAAATCAATGCTTCAGCAAAAGACTTATCATATTAATTTTAAAACAATAAATCTCTGCGTCAAGATAATGTAAGTAATAGGATTGCCTACAAAACATTTGTGAGACTGCCAAACTTAAATTACGATTAAACGTGAAAAGGGAACACGACGAGGAAGTCTTCTTGTAATCCAAAGTATGATAAGCCCATGTACGAAGTAAGCCTTATTATGCTACATATGGATTGTTATAGTCCACCTTTTGACAGCTTAAGGCATAAGAATATTGCTAGTTTCACTGAATGATAATATAGTTTACATGTTTTCTATTTACGATTGGTTATCTTTTTAACAACTAAGGGGATGAAACCAATGAACCATAAGAACTTTATCAAAGAAATCAGAAACCTAGTGATAAGAAATGACTAATGAAACAAGTTTTATAGAACAAGTTAGATGATTTTTTGCCAAGAAAAAGATATTAAGAGAGAAATAGTATAGCTAGGACTCCCTCCACAAAATGGTAGTAGCTGAGAGAGAATAGGACACTAATTGGAGGAGCTGCTAAATCAATTTTAATACTCTAATTTACCTACCACATTTAGGCTGAAGCATATTCGTACTGAGCTTGCTATGTAGCAGAATAGGTTTATCTAGTAGTACAATGCCACATAACATACACCTTATGAACTTTTAAGTTTAAACCACTTTATTTTTAAAGAGACCTATTTTTGTCATTGTACTATTCTTAAATACTTTGAAGCCGTTTAGGCAATTTGATTCAAAAGTGATGAAGGTTTCTTTGTTGGGATATTCTTTGAATAAAAGCTTTAGGGTATATAACACTAGAACATATGAGGGTAAAAAACTAGCAAATTGTTATTAGAGAAAAAACCTATGATTGAAAGATGGGCCAAAAATGCTTTTTATTATGATCTCTAACCCAACATAACTATGACTAGTTACGCAGTAAAAGTTTTCTAATCACCTGCAGTACATCATAAAGAAATCAGACTACAGATCCAATTGTGATCCAATTTAAGAAAGATACTTCATACTTTGATTC
Organism: Tanacetum coccineum; assembly: GCA_026074375.1. Lineage (NCBI taxonomy): Eukaryota > Viridiplantae > Streptophyta > Magnoliopsida > Asterales > Asteraceae > Tanacetum > Tanacetum coccineum. Next base: position 23,208 of record BQNB010076344.1, read on the forward strand.
CACCTAATCCAATATGTTGAAATGTGAACAAAAACTGCTGATGAGCTCAAAAGCAATTTAAAGAATTCCAAATAATGAGAAATCAGTACAAGAAAGGTTTTAATATAGCATACTTAAGAATTAACTATTGGCAACAATTAATACGAACTGCCATCCTGATTTTATACTGGTATCTTAGACTTTAATGTTTTTTTGCCTATCAGTAATAACTGCATTTCAAATGTAACATGATAGCCTAATAGACATGCACACATAAGTTAATTCTACACTTGATCCATCTATTGAGTCCTCAGTAAAAGATGACAAGAAGTTGAATTGTAACACACAAGTTCTTCAACAGTTCCCAACCACTCCCAATACAAGAATTACATAAAAGATACCTAATTAATAAAGTATTGGTAATGTGAAATCATTATGTTCAGACAAGAGAGATGACAAAACCTACTATCTATACAAGGTTTCTTATGATTTAAGGGAACAAAAAACTAACATGATACCCTACATACTTCTGTTATATCTTGTTGTCCTATCACAATTGAAAACAAGCATTGCGAAAGCCTATCTATTCAACACTGTGTAGCAATGCAGAAAACTTCTTCAATTCAAACTTCAATAAGTTAGATACGGGGGAGCTCCCAAAATAAAAAGAAGCCATGACAAAATTGGTCTTCAAAACAGAAATGATGAAAGGAATTATGATTAGAACAAAGCCAGTTATTTGCACATGGTCATAGACAAGAAGAAGGAATTGATTATGAAGAAGTATTTGCTCCTGTGCAAGAATTTACAATAAGATTTTTTTCTGGCCTATGCTTCTTTAAATGGGTTTTTCTGTATTGTCAAATGGACATAAAGAGTGCATTCTTATATGGAACCATTGAGAAAGAAGTCTATGTGACTCAACCACCAAGATTTAAAGATCCTGACCAGGCCAGACAAAGTTTAGAAGGGTCGAAGCACTTGTATGGTTTCATACTAGCACCAAGCATGTAAGAAAACTTTAGCTAACTTATCGTTTGGCAAATGGTTTAAAAGAGGCAAGATAGATCAAACATTTGTTTATTAAAGAAGCAAAAAAAGATATTTTTCTTGTACAAGTGTATGTTATGATAGTATATTTGGCTGCTACCAACATGAATATGTACTGAATTGAAAGCTAATGAAGGAATAGAGTTTAAGATGAGTTCTGATAGGAGAACGACCTTACTTTCATTCTTATAATTACAATAGCGAAAACAAAGGAAGAAGGATATCATTAGTCAGATAAATATGATTGCGAGACTTGAAAAATCTCAACTACATCTTAATTAATAGTCTCTTCAACCCCCTGTTGACTTGGAAAAAGCCGTTTGGTCAAAGGTATGGAAATGTCTTGAGTGAGGTTGATGTACATCTCTAATATATCTATGATTGGTCGATGATGTATCTCACATTGTCAAACTCAAATATCTTGGTTTGCAATATGTTGCATTGCTACAGTTCAAGTTACTCCAAAGACATCACTCTCTTAGCAGTCAAAGGATTTTTGTAATATTATGAAAGCAACCCAACTAAGGCCTTTGGGTATTCAGATTCTCCCCATTAACTGAGTCTTTATACTAAATACTAGCCTAGACAACTCAAATAGAAGTCTACAACTGAGGATTGTCAGTTTTGGAATCAGGTTGATATCTTAGGCAGTGTAGGAAAGCAAACTATGGTTGCCACTCTACAACTGAAGCGATTAGTGCTGCTGCTAAGTTTGCTGCTGAGATCAAGTACAACTAGATTCAAAACCAAGTGGCTCGAAACATGGTATAATATTATAATTACGCCAGTAATATGGACAATAACAGTACGATATCATTATTGAAATATCTTGTTCAACAGTTCTAAAACAGAACATAAAATTAGCTATCGATTTATAAAATATGCAATGCTAAAAAAGTAAACAAAATGATAAAAAGTCATACTGATTTTATTTTGCAATCTTCTTACAAAAGTTTTGATGCATGGCAATTTAGTACTTGGTCTCAAGTATTTGGAAATGTGAATCCTTAATGTCTATATCTCTTGTATGCTTTTGTAGAAGTTTGTGTAAAGATTAAACTGTTGAACTTATCTGTTATACTGGCTACGGTATAGTTTAAAACTTTAGTTATTCGTTAATACTGTTTTAAAAACTCATCATATTAATGATTCCAAGAAAAAATGCTTTGGATTTGTATATTGTGGCTATGAACTAGACATCGCAGTAAAGCATAGTATGAATTTGCCTGATGTTAATATTCACCTATAAGAAAGTTTAAAGAAGAAAGTTAATGATCTTGTTCACAGTTGTTTAACTTTTTATTTAAGTTATGAATAAAAATTGGATCCCATAATGTTCTTCACATTCTATCTATCGTTCGTAGGGTCTGTGATGAATAAAGGCATTTTTGTATAATTATTAAACAGATTAATGCTGTTAGTCTTTCCTATTAATACGTGCTAGGCAGATAAATTACTACGACTTATGCAAATTTAATGCGTGTTATATACATGCACCAAAGTTGCAACGTTTTGACCAAATTCTTAGCTCTTGAACATTGTTTGAGGGAGTTCCTTATAATACTACCAAAAAGAATAGATGAAAATGTGAGTTATATCAGAAAGTTATTTCAAATGTATCAAACACATCTAGCATAAATCAAAAGGTCGGGTACATACGAAGATACCTTAGTCTATGTCCCACCGACAAAAAGGTTGTGATGAGCGTCTATAAGTATTGGTGACAGAATGGAAAGGGCTGGCCACACTGCTTCTAGCTAAAAGCAAGTGGACAGTGGTACACATCAATAATAGACCCAATTCCATAGCAACCACTTAATGATCAACTCCTTAGAATTGTCCATAGTTGTCATCCAGTGCCACGATAACCGATTATATTGGGGATATGAAGCCAAACTAGTTTTGAGATTAACATCTAAACAGTCCAATGATCCACCGCTCTCTCGAATGAGGATTACACACTTAAAGTGGGAGACAGTAGGAAACTTATTGGAAATTTTTGTTGAATGAATTTTGTACACACTGTCATATAAAAAAACAAAGAGAAAGTGTTTGTTTGGTAAGCCAAAAAAATGAAGATTAGAGAGTTATAAATAAAAGAGAATAGTGCTTACAAATATAGAAATAGTGATTCTGAGACAAAAAGATTGAGAGAAAATGAAGCATAAAAACTAAAAGACAGGTAGAATCAATCAAATATGACGATGAGTGCTTATATTGAGATGAAATTTGAATGATACGGTGTAATATTCTTAATCCTGTTCCAGCTATCACTTAAAGCTGCAAAGACTAAGGTTAATGTGTTTTAGCTTTAAATTAGTTGCTGTCCGTATTGTTTATGCTTGTCGCATATTTAATGCTGCCAGATTCAAGTTTCTGTCTGCTAGGTGATTATTATATAAGACTTCGATAAAGGGTTTCATTTACTTTATTTATTACGATTGCAATCATTAAACACTCTCTAACCATCAACCCTAATTCAATTTTCATCTTTGATCATACAAAAGTCATGCGATATTCAACCCTCAGTTAGGCTAAAACAGACAATTAAGTCGCATCTTGAAAACCGCTGTATAAAGTTATGGTTGGCAAGATAATTATGAATTTCCGGAAACAGAGGTTTGTTCTGTATGCGTAAACAATCTCAATTCCAATAATCGATACATCATTGTATGATCAATTTTGGCATTACTGCCAAGGGTAAAAACAGTTTAGATGGAGTGCGACAGTTACAAGCCCTAGTTTGAGAATTATGGTTATAATGTTACGGATCAAGCAGGTAAAATCTACTCTTACTGCGGATATGTAAAAGGGTTCTGATTGACTTCCAACTTCTACTAGTTTTTGAAGAATTGGCACTATGGGTATGAAAGCCGTCGCAAAGCTTACTTTCTAATCAACCTTTTTCGCTATATAATGGCAGTATTTTCATTCACACTGATTAAGACAATGCTTAAGTGATAAAATCCACTGCATGAATAAGTTTCAGTAGTTGCTGATGGCTGCTTGGTACATAGCTTGGCAACTAATCCAAATTTAAACTTGTCTAATACTTCATTGAATGGCATAGTGAATCACTTAAGAAATAGTCAAAATTCTTGATTTATCCAAAAAATGTTTGTCTACAGTTTCATTAATCAACAACTTGTAATGAGTCAACGCAAAAAGAAATTTTTGTTAATCCCCTTTCACATAAAGAAAGGTTTTGCTAATAATTAAAGAGAGCAGAAAGATTTTTCTGGAGAATAACCCCTATTTTATACTAATGATGTGCAAGCTACTAAAGAATGCTGAGGATTCAAATCATCCAACTGAACTCTGACTCAAATACCCTTTATTGATCAACCATCTTCTATCGACTCCAACACAAGAAGATACTCCATGCAGAGAACTCAAGACCGGAGGCAAATCCTCAAGATAGAACAGACAAAGATGAAAGTGTACCCATACCTTCGAAAAATCCAACACCTATTATCGAATAGCTTACACTGAACTATTTTGATGGTTTTAGGTACAAATTACAACACAGTTCTTGAGTAGAAAAAGCAAAGGATGCACAAGAGCAAAGGATATTAGTGTCTATGAATGAAGTGATGTCTTAATGTGGAAACAAAAATTCAAGACCTTCAGTTCTTAAAAGAGTCTAGAATGGTGATTATAGAGTAGTTACCCGTCCGAAATCGAAAGAGTTGGGGTGCTCCTGCACATGCATCCAAACTGGGAGATATTTAATCTTGATAAGTGATAGGTGAAACTTTAGTTATGAAACTCATAGAAAGACAAGATGATGAATTCGGTGTTTGATTCTGTATTTTAGGGGTGGGATGCTGATGAGATGCCTATAGAACTAAATGTTATGAAAGATGAACATATACTAAGCCTTGATGAATTAGTTACTGCTGTGATATTACACCTCTAGTGTTAAAGTAGTAACTAAAATCCTTACAACTATTAAAAAAGTCACTTTCTTAACACTTATACAAATTAAAGCATCTAAGCCTGTAAGTTTTACGACTGCTGCTACAACCAACACCAACGACAAGACCCAATGCTAGGAGGGATAGTAGTACAAGAGCCAAGTGAGTTTAGAGTCGCCATTAATAGATACACCTTCAATTCTAAAAATAAGAAAAGAAATTATGATTGTGCCTGTAAGTCCTTTAAAAGGAAAGATCAAATTCTCTTAATGAACAAAATGCAGCGAGGATATCCAGCAAAGTTGGATGCTGAAAATAATAGAAGATAAAAACTAGCAAGAAACAAAATAAAAGCCAACAGAGCATTATGAGTCATGAAAAGCCACAAGCTATTAGGGAGGCTGATAGAGATGCTGTCTGAGAGAGATCAAGAGACAACATAAAGAGGAGGAGATTCACAATGATGAAAAAAGTAACCACTTATAACTATTGAGCGAAAAAACAAAACATTTTAACGCACTCAGATACAAGAAAAGAGAAACAACCCTCCTACCAAGGCACAAAAGAGGAACTCAAATGTCTACTCTTATCTTTAAGCACCTGTGATACGACATACAAATCAGCTAAAGAAAGAGTTTTGATATATTCCAAAGCTGTTTGATAAGAAATGAAAAGGTAAATACCTTGTGGCTATCATCTGAGGTTCAGAAAAGCAAAGATAAGAAGTAATTAAGTAGGGTGAGGAGGGGTAGGGGTACTGCTAAAGGTACCCCCCAAAAAGAAGATGCTTAAGAAGGAAATGAGCAGAAAAACAACAACAAGAATCTCAAAAAACATAAAGTGGAGAGAGAAAAATTGTCAAATGGAGGAAGTTTGATTAAATATAAGCTAGCTAAAGAGGTTTGATTTAAAAATGTAAATATAGCATATTGATGCATACCGAATTGCTAACCAAAATTACCAGGATTATTGATTACAAGCTTCATAAAAAAGTATATGTACTATTTTCATTGAAAGAGCAGATGAAGTGGCCAAGAGAATACTCTTCAATGTTAATCGATCTACAAGCAATAACAAAGAATACTTGGATAGCTCTTTGAGGTGGATTGTGATGGCAAATAATAGTATACTAGCATTAAGAATGAATTTGAAATGTTTGGGGAGATTTGAAAATTATTTGAACCACACAAAAGATGATGTAGGTAGAGATATAAACAAGGAAACAGGTACATTATGTAAGTTGAATTGATTCATCTGACCACGTTGTAAGTATTGACAATCTTCATATTTTTAGAATGTTGGTGTGAAAATCATATATCCCATCACACCAAATAACCATACAACTAATATGCTAAACAAGAACCATCAAGGACGTACGAAAGTCAAGAATGAACTGGCCTATCAACTTCTAAAGCTTATGGTAAAACAACAAAAAAGTCTGAATAAGGTCCCAATCATCTTCCGAGTTATTATGAAGACTTTTACAAGAAAAACTTAAGATTTAGAAGATATACATCAATTTAGGAGATTGTCGAGTTAAAAGACTTTATGTGATTCTAGAAGTTACTACTGCTGAGTGCTTCTGGAAAGGATTACAACTATTTGAAGAGACTATCTACTGTCAAAGGATAAAACAAATTACAGAGAGATAATTAGATTTAGAGACAAGCGAATACTTGTGAAAATAAGTGTGAGATATTGATGTACAAGATATACATAAAGTATTTATTTAAACGATTATGATTTAGGTTTAAACAGATTAAAGATATCTAGGAAGTTATTGTATGCCATCAGAATCCTTAGTCTGAAAAAAGATGGCTCTAGGGCAAAGATTGAAGATCATCATTTTGCATATAAGTCTTCATATTTGTCTAAGTCGTATTAAGAAAAAGCTGTCAAGGTTTAAAAACCTAGGACTAATTTAAGAGTACTCAATTATTGGAATACTAATAAAATTTATCACTATCTTCGGTGAACCTTTTTTTTGTTTCAAATTATTGTACAATGATTTTACGTCTAATATTAAGTGTAGAGTTTTGTGCATGACATCTTTTAATATCAAAGAAAGTAGTTTCGTACAGAAAAGTTAAGTTGGATTTATAACGTTTGGGTTGTCGGTTTAGTGTTTAATCTCATTTTCAAAACCCTCTTTGTAAGTCATCTATTTCTCAAATATTTTTATACTTTATTAATGTTATGATGCATATATAATAGTTGTACGGTGCGTTTGTTAATAATCGAAAGCTTAAAATTTACAAATAAATATAAAGGGGTGTTCGTGGGGTCGAACTAGAGTAAAAAGGGAACAAGAAAACACCATTTTATTATTGTGGTTGTGATGGTTGAAAAACATTTATATACTATATAGCTTAATACTTATCTAGCTTATTTAAAAGCCTTTTATAGCTTATTTAGGGCTTATTTACGTTCGACTCAAAAAGGGAACAAAGGAAACACATTTTTGGTTATTACCTATACTTGTCATATTTTTATAGCTTACCATGATAGCTTATTTGCGGAACTAGAATAACTATTAGCTTATTTAGCTTATTTAATAAGCTCTATGATTGTTTTTAGGCTAGTAAAATCCACGACCCAATAAGGCCCAACAAGCCGCTGCTTATTGTGGACCTTATTGTGGTCCGGCTTATTTTCATGGTGTAACACCCCTAAAATCACAACAACACAGCGGAATACCACTTTGGGGTGCTACTTCATAGTATAAAGTACAAGTTATAGAAAATGACTTCAAAAGAGACATCTTGAAAAGTAAAGCACATTTGATTAAATTTTAGAGTAAAATTAGGTCCCAATAATTTATAATTTGACAAGATTACAACTGTTCAAACGTGAATTATTTTGTATATTTAAAGTTAAAAAGTTATTAAATGTGAAGAAAACTAAGTCTTTGAGTTTTGTTCATATCGACGCATCTCGAATGCTCCCAATGCTCAGCTAATAAGATATAACCTGAGAAAATACATGAAAAAAGTCAACAATAATGTTGGTGAATTCATAGGTTTAAGTAAAA
>BQNB010076345.1:0-31184 GCA_026074375.1 Tanacetum coccineum
TTTCCTTATTCCATACAACTTTAATAAAAATTTCTCATGTAATGCTTTAGCCGACCTTGGTGCCAGCATTAACCTTATGCCATATTCCTTATATGCGAAACTATCTCTCGAAACTCTTAAGCCTACTAAAATGAGCGTAAGATTAGCCGACCGATCATTCCAATACCCTGTTGGAATAGCTGAAAATATGCTCGTTGAAGTTGGTAAATTCACATTCCCTGCCGATTTTGTTATTCTCGAAATGGAGGAAGATAGCAAAGTTTCTCTCATTTTGGGGTGACCCTTTCTTCACACTGCTGATGCAGTAATTCGAGTTAAACAAAAACAACTCAATCTTGGAGTTGGAACTGAACGAATGATCTTTAATATCGACTCTGCCATTAAACACTCTTATTTAAACGATGATACATATTTTAGTATCGATGTTATCGATGAACTCTTAGAAGAATATTTTGACGCTCTTTTTGACGAAAGAAGCAAAATCCTCCATTCCATCGAAGGAACCTTTCTCAAAGAATAAATCTTTTTCAAATTCAATTAATTCATAGCAATGACTGTCGATGAGAACTATGACTCTGAATCCGACACAGAAGAACCACCATTCGAGAAAATCACCATCAACACGGATTATAAAATCAAAACATCTCTCGAAGAACCTCCTACGGATCTCGAACTCAAACCTCTTCCTGATAACTTGGAATATGTATTTTTGAAAGAACCCTCTTTTCTTCCTGTAATCATATCATCTCAACTTTCTGCTCAAAACAAAAGCAAACTTGTATCTGTCCTTAAAAAACATAAAGAAGCATTTGCCTGGAAAACAACAGATATTCCTGGTATCTGCCCATCTTTCTGCAAACATAAAATACAACTTCTGGATGACAAAAAACCAGTAGTCCAAAAACAGAGAAGGTTAAATCCTAATATGCAAGAAGTTGTTAAGAAAGAAATCGTGAAACTCTTGGATACCGGTATTATTTACCCAATTGCCGATAGTCCTTGGGTTAGTCCTATTCACTGTGTACCAAAGAAAGGCGGTATTACAGTAGTCATAAACGAAAATGATGAACTTATCCCAACAAGAACCATTACGGGTTGGCGAGTATGCATCAATTATCGTAAACTCAATAAAGCAACCGTAAAAGATCATTTTCCTTTGCCATTTATGGATCAAATTGTGGAAAGACTCGTAGGAAATAAATATTTCTGTTTCCTTGATGGTTTTCGAGAATTTTCAAAGTCATATTCGATCATATGGTCCAAGAAAAAACACATTAATGTCCCCTTCGGTACATACGCTTATAGGCGAATGCCTTTCGGATTATGTAATGCTCCAACTACATTTCAAAGGTCCATGTTAGCAATCTTTGATGATATGATTGATGAATCCATCGAAGTATTCATGGACGATTTCTTCGTCTTTGGAAACTCTTTCGACAAATGCCTAAATAACCTCGATAAAATGCTCCAGCATTGTAAAGATGCTCATCTTATCCTTAATTGGGAAAAATGTCACTTCATGATCAAAGAAGGAATTGTGCTTGGACACAAGGTGTCCGGCGCATGACTTGAAGTCGACAAAGCAAAAATCGACATAATCTTAAAACTTCCACCCCTACTAACATCAAAGGTGTTAGAAGCTTTCTAGGACATGCCGGTTTTTATCAAAGATTTATATAAGATTTCTAAAAAACTACCTGACCTATAACTATGCTGCTTGAAAAAGATACTCCATTCGAATTCAATGATGAATGTCAAAAAGCATTTAAATTATTAAAAGAGAAACTCATATGTGCTCCTGTGATCGTAAGCCCAAACTGTAATCTTTCATTTGAACTTATGTGTGATGCAAGTGATTTCGCAGTCGGAGTTGTCTTAGGTCAAAAAGATGGTAAAAACTTTCACCCAATCTACTTCGCAAGCAAAACTCTCAATCCAGCTCAACAAAAATACATCATAACTGAGAAAGAACTTATGGATATAGTTTTTGCATTCAAGAAATTTAGATCCTATCTTATACTATCAGAAACTATTGTTCACACTGATCACTCAGCTCTTAAACATCTGTTTAAAAAACATGATGCAAAACCCCGTCTTATTCGATGGATTCTACTCCTACAAGAATTCGATATAGAAATCAAAAGATATAAAGTATAGAAAATGTTGCTGCCATATCACTTATCTAGGGATTGATAAAACGGACTCAAGTGATGACTGTTGATGGTTGGACGAAAACTTTCTGGAGAAACCCTTATGGAAATTAACACCAGAAATGAACCATGGTTTGCATACTTTGCAAACTATTTGGTGGGTGATATTATACTAAAAGGGATGACGTACACAACAAAAGAACAAATTCTTCTCTGACCTCAAACACTACTTTTGGGAAGAACCCTATCTTTTTAAAGTATGTTCTGATGGTATGATCAGACGTTGTGTGTCAGACCAGAAACCCAAACCATTTTAGATCAATGTCACCACGGACCAACCGGTGGACATTATGGACCGAACGTAACTGCTAAAAAGGTCCTAGATTCAGGATTTTACTGGCCAACAATCATAAAAGAAGCTCATACTCTAGTCTGACTTTGCGAAGCATGCCAAAAAATGGGAAATATATCAAAACATGATGAGATGCCTTAAACAACATTCAGGTATGTGAAATTTGTGATATTTGGGGTATCAACTTTATGGGACCATTCATAAAATCACATAAGTTTGTATACATTCTTGTTACTGTCGATTATGTATCTAAATGGGCCGAAGCTCAAGCTTTGCCAATCCATTGAGCCGAGTTGTTATTACTTTTCTAAAGAAACTATTCTGCCGATTCGGAATGCCCAAAGCTCTAATAAGCGATCGAGGTACTCACTTCTGTAACAAGATAAGGGAAAAGACTATGAAGAGATATGAAGTTAATCATCGTTTCTCTACATCATACCACCCTCAAATAAGTGGTCAAGTTGAAAACACAAACAGAGCCCTCAAAAGAATTCTTAAAAAGACTGTTAAAGACAATCCCGCTATTTGGTCAAGAAAACTTGATGACGCTCTGTGGGCTTTCACACTGCTTACAAAACACCAACTGGTACAACACCATACAAACTCATATATGGAAAGAACCGTCACCTGCCATTTGAAATTGAACATCGTGCATGTTGGGCACTTTAGAATTGTAATCCGGATCTCATCGCTGCTGGAGAAAAACAAATGTTTCAGTTACATGAATTAGATGAACTTAGACATCAAGCCTATGAAAAATCTCGACTGTACTAGGCAAGAACCAAAGTCTGGCACGATAGAAAATCAAGAATGAGAAAAGAATTCAAACATAGAAACAAGGTTCTGCTTTTTCACTCAAAGTATAAATTCAAACATCCAAAAATCCAATCTCGCTGGTTAGGACCATACGTAGTGAACATCAATATCCATCCGGATATGTCGAATTATAAAGAAAAGATGGAAAAATATTTATTGTTAATGGCCACCGACTAAAACTATATCATGAAGAAGAAGATTATAATGACCAAAGGGAAGCAGTCACTCCCTTCTTTCCCAAAGAATGAACTCCAGAAGCAGGAGTCTAGCTAACGACTCTCATAAAAAATTAAGTGCTTCTCGGGAGGCAACTCGTGATTTACTTAAGTGTGGAGGAGTCCCTCCTCCATACAACTCCATTCGTATCCTTTATTTTTCTTAAAAAAATCCCCAAAAATATATTTTGTTTTGTGTGTTTTTGTGTATTTACTTTTATGCAGGTAATATAGCTTAAAGATTGGAAAATTATAAAGTATGCTCAAGAATAGATCTCTCGCAGCTATATATCTCTATGCCCCGAAAAGTATCACTTTCCCTTAATTTTCCCTATTCTCTAGTTATTAGTTATCACATTGAGGGCAATGTTCAACTTAAGTGTGGAGGGGAGCAAAATAGGAAAAATTAATCATATCCCTCCGTGGGAAAAATTAATCATATCCCTGCGTGTTTGCCCTGCCAAAAATTTCTAGCTGATATTTTACGAAAAATTAATATATATGCTTTCAATATGAAAAATGCTCCTAGTAAGGCAAATCCACCCAGATTGACATTATAACTAGTACATCATAGTCCACTAAATTGTGAGAATTATAAGCCTTATAAGTATTCAGGTACCCACCTTTGGTACCTAAGATAATTTATGCGTTTAGCCTGTTCGAGTTAAGGTTTGAATGCAATTGCGAGTGTCTCATCCGTCGTTAAGGCCGTGTATTTGTAATTTGTTGCCTTTTCTGGAACAGTGGTATTGGTTGATGATTATATTTTAGTGAGCCGATAATTTAAAAGCTCTAGAACTTGTGCTTGATCATCATTTACTAGACCGAAGCCTGATTAATCATATGTTATTAATTCCGCAAGTTCCTATTCTTGCAAGCACTCCCTTCAGTGCTAAGTTGCTGAAATACCTAAGTGAAGAAGTTCTGTGCTAAGCCTTAGTTATGGAAAAAAAGAGAAGAAAAATAAATATATATAGTAGTTCAAAGAAATAAAGGCTTAAGTTCCGGCACATGAAGTTTTGTATATGCTATTATCCCTCATTAGTACCAAGTTCCGCCCTTCGGTCCTATTTATGTGTCAAGTACAAGCATATGGTAGCTGTCTAGATTATGTCTGTGCAAATTGAGTCTCTTCACAGAAATATGTAAAACCTATCTGAGTGACTTGAGTGAATTACAAATCAAACACATTCCCCTATGAGGTGCTATGTTATACGTCTATGCCTAAAAAGTTAATATGCAAACCCTTGTAAAAATCTAAATTTTCTCCACGTCATGATAAATGATCTTTCTTTATCGCTTTGATTGCTTGAGGGCAAGCAATAGCTAAGTGTGGAGGGATTTGATGACGCCTAAATTATACATGTTTTCGATGGCATTATTTATTCATATTTTATCATTTCTCGTGAACTTTCGATACTTAATAGCATGAAATACTTACAGGTTCACTTGAAGACATCCCAAGCCTAAATTAAACAAAGAGCGAATACTTATACATTTCGAAAATCAAGATACAAGAAAAAGATAAAATCTCAAGCTGAAAAATGCAAATGTGCGCCGCACTTACCAATTGTGAGCCACACTTCTCCTAAAAGTCAAGGAATTAAAGACTAAGTCAAAAGAGTGCATTAACTCCCTAAGTACGCCGCACTTACAAGATTGTGCACCGCACTTCCTATCTGGTTACAAAGAATAAATGAAGTCATAAATACTAGTGCATTAACACCCTAAGTACGTCGCACATAATATTTTGTGTAGCCGGCACTTCTTCAATAACATTATTTCCCTTCACCATTTAATCAAAAGTACGCCGACTATTTATATTGGCGCTTGCACTTCTACCATGAAATCAGCCTATAAATAAAGCCAAATTCTCACACATTTGATATCAACTCATACATAAAACAATCTCATCCTAAACCCTTCCCAATCATTATCTAAGCATAAACACCACACCTTTTGAAGATTCAAGATCAAAAAACCAAGAACGAAGAACACCATACTAGTTTAGTGAAATAATAAAGTTTCTTATTGAATCAAGTTATGTTATGAACTACATAGCCATGAGAGGCTAATTCTCTCATGACTACCCGGTGAAGTTATGATAATAAATAAGTGTTTGGTACGATTGTGATCTCATTAATCTCAAGCTTATGTTGCAACCCTATTATATCTTATCTTGTCGGTTTTGCTTATCAACTTATTATATAAGTATATCGGTATAGGTTGAAAGACCCGTTATGATCTATGTGGTTTTAAAGATTTGTCTATGGTCTTTATTGTCTGTGTCGAGAAATCCACTTTCGTAAATTAATAAACAAAATAAGCTTTGATATAATAAGTTATCTGGATCATTTGAGTGACACATCCGGTCTAGCCAACTAAATATAAGTTCTAAATTAATTAAGTTAATTGTGAAAATGTTTTCTGACGAGAAATCCTTTTTATAAGTTAAAGTTCCATCTTCAAGGTCTTAATCATTACCACTACTTATAAATTATTTTCAACTATCCAAGTAGTCATCTTTATTATCACTGGTAAAACAAAAGTTATTTTCAAAATTGTTAAAGTCTATTTTCTTTATGATTATTTGAACACTACTCAAATCCCTATGGATGACTTGGTCTTACCTAAAAAGATTATACTATATACGTGGGTTATACTTTTACCCGTGTGTTTCCCTAAAATAAAATTGGCATTTTCAGTCATTATAAATTTAAAGCTTTTGAAACACATCAGTGCGGTTATATAAATTTATAAAATTTTAATTAAATTCTGTTACGGCATAACCATGGAAAGGATTACGCCATATGTTCAATAACTACAGCGTAACTAAGACGTTTACGCCGTTATTGCTGTAGACAGCGGCAACTCTACCACATAATTACGAGTCGAGGTGACCTTGAATTCCATTTCCTTGCTGTTAGAACCTGCCAAACTAAGTAAGAAACATACAAAACCAACTAAATTTGAAAGAAATTTATTAATAAAAAACGGGTTGTCTCCCGATAAGCACTTTTGTTTATTCACGAGTCTTTAAGTTAGACTCAAATGAGGCTACATTTTTACGAAGTGAAGTGTTTCCCTTACATCATTATCATCTCGTCCATAATATTTTTTTAATCTATGCCTATTAACTTTAAAACTAATTCCATTCTTACCACATACCTCCACTGTTCCATAAGGAAATACCTTGCTAACAATAAGGCCCATACCATCTTGATTTTAATTTTCCTGGGAAGATCTTTAACTTTGAGTTAAAAACTAGAACTTCTTCCCCTTCATGAAATTCTTTTTCCGTAATCTTGGCATCATGCCATCGTTTCATCCTTTCTTTATATGCACGGGAGTGCTTATAAGCTTCACTTCTTAATTCTACTAATTTGTTTAATTATAAAAACCTAATTTTTCCTGCGGTATCTAAATCAAAATTTATGTTTTTTAAAGCCCAATACGCTTTATGCTCCATTTAAATTGGGGGGTGGCATGCTTTTCCATATACAATCCTAATTGGAGTACTTCCGATGGGTGACTTATAACGGTCCTAAATGCCCAAAGTGCATCATCGAGCTTATCCGCCCATTCCTTTCTATTTCTATTCACAACTCTTTTTAATATGCGTTTAATGGCACGGTTAATGTTTTTGGTTTGGCCACTTGTTTGCAGGTGATAAGGGGTAGCAAGCCTGTGTGTCACTCTGTATTTCTTCAATGTTTTCTCGAGAAGAGAATTACAGAAATGTGTCCCTCGATCACTTATTTGTGCTTTTGGCACCCTAAATCTAGGAAATAATTTTCGAAGGAACTTAACTACCACCCGAGCATCGTTAGTTGGTAATGCTTCACCTTCAACCCATTTTGAAACATAATCTACTGCTATGAGAATGTATTTATTATTTCGTAAAGAAGGAAAGGGTCCTATGAAATCAATACCCTTAATATCAAAGACTTTGCTCATGAAAATATTATTCAAGGGTATTTGACTACGGGAAGAGATGTTCCTGGTCCTCTGACATGCGTCACATTTGCGAACATATCTTGCAACATCCTTAAAAATAGTTGGCCAATAAAATCCTGACTAAAATACTTTTCAGACAGTAATGTTGGCCCCATAATGTCCTCCAACTGGTCCCATATGACATTGTTCTAGAATTTCCCGCAATTCCTTACCGAATACACATCTCCTTATAATTCCATTGGGACATGATTTGAATAGGTAAGGATCGTCCATATGTAATGTTTAATGCTTGAAAATAATTTTTTCTTAAATGATTGGGGGGTTTTTTTATTTCAAACCGTGTGGTACGATTTTTGATATTAAGAAATTCATGTAGTCCGCATACCAAGGGTCATTTTCAGCTTCCCTTACATGGATTGCTATAAGATGTTCATCGGGGAAGTCGTGTATTGCTTCTTCATTTAGCTTTTCCAGTCTCGGATTTTCTAATCTAGACAAGTGATTGGCAACAAGGTTTTAGTCCCCTTTTTATCCTTAATTTCAATAGTGAATTCTTAAAGCAGCAAAACCCATCTTATAGGCATTGGCTTTGCATCCTGTTTGCTGAATAAATATTTCAAGGCAGAATGATCAGTATAGACAACGGTTTTAGACATGATTAAATAAGATCGGAATTTATCAAAGGCATAGACTACTGCTAGAAGCTCTTTTTTAATAGTAGTGTAATGCTCTTGAGAAGCATTCATAGTTTTGCTGGCGTAGTAGATTGGGTGAAACTTCTTATCAATTTGTTTCCCTAATACAGCTCCTATAGCATAATTACTAGCGTCACACATTAATTCGAAATCAAGGTTCCAATTAGGAGCAACAATTACTGGTGCAGTTGTTAACTTATCTTTAAGGACATTGAATGCCTGCATGCACTCATCCAAAAAAACAAACTTTGCATCCTTCATTAACAATTGAGTCATAGGTCGAGCTATTTTAGAAAAATCCTTAATAAATCTACGATAGAAATATTGCTTGCCATAGAAGCTTCCATAACCCATTCACATTGGTTGGGTAAGGTAGTTTAGCAATAACATCGACCTTTGATTTGTCTATCTCAATGCTGGATTTAGATATCTTATGTCCTAAAACGATTCCTTCCTTAACCATGAAGTGGTATTTTTCCTAATTTAACACTAAGTTTGTTTCTTTACACCTAGCTAACATTTTAGATAAGTTAGTAAGGCAAGAATATAAAGAGTTACAAAAAACAAAAAAAGTCATCCATGAAAACTTCCATAAAGTCATTGCACATATCATGAAAGATTGCCGTCATGCATCTCTGAAATGTAACCGGAGCATTGCATAGTCTAAAGGGCATTCTCCTATATACAAATGTTCCGTAGGGGCATGTGAAGGTAGTTTTCTCCTGATCCTCTTGTGCTAAAAGGATTTGAAAGTATCTAGAGAACCCATCTAGGAAACAATAATATTTATTTCTCGATAATCTTTCTAGCATTTGATTGATGAACGGTAATGGAATATGGTCCTTCCTAGTTGCGTCGTTGAGTTTTCTATAATCGATGCATACCCTCCATCCGGTGACTGTTCTAGTCGGAACAAGCTCATTATTCTTGTTTGTTATAACAGTAATTCCTCCTTTTTTTGGTACTACATGTAAGGGCGGCGGACCTTAGACTATCTAAGATGTAGTAAGATTATTCCTAGTATCAAGTAACTTGACAATCTTCGCCTTTAAAACATCTTGAACGTTAGGGTTATGCTTCGTGGGGTTGCACTACCGGTTTGAAGTTATCT
The DNA here is from genome assembly GCA_026074375.1 of Tanacetum coccineum. Classification (NCBI taxonomy): domain Eukaryota; kingdom Viridiplantae; phylum Streptophyta; class Magnoliopsida; order Asterales; family Asteraceae; genus Tanacetum; species Tanacetum coccineum. Next base: position 9,297 of record BQNB010076345.1, read on the forward strand.
TCCATCAGAATTTTATGAGTACAAAATGATGGGCTAATGCCCTTGATATCGGCCACTTTCCAAGCTAAAGCTGCTTTTTGTTTTAACAAAACCTGCAGAAGTGACTTCTTCTCTTGGTGAGATAAGAGATAAGAGATAATAACCGGGAATGCTTGATTATCTTCCAAGAAGGCATACTCTAGATGGGAAGGAAGTTCCTTTAGCTTGGGGATTTGTGCATCGGCCTCTCTTGTGCTCGCAGGGAAGAGAGTTGGTTTGATGAAATCATTAGGTTCCTAATCGTTCTGGTTGGAGGACAATCCTGATGTATTTGGCTTATTTAGGTTACGTTTAATTTCATCACTCTCATCTCCCCATAAATTGATAACATTTCTTCGTTGGTAATTTAAGATAGGTTCTAACAAAAATGAATCTAGAGGGTCGGAAGAAAGAATTTCCTGAACGTGATCGAGAATGGCTACGTCAACCATATCAATAGAGAGACAAGTGTCATCTTTTGGGGTAGAAAATTTCAGTGATTATTCAATATCAAAAGTAATTGCTTCATTTTCTACTTTGAAGGATATTTTCTTATTGAAGACATCTATCATCGTATGAGCGGTGGCCAAGAACGGTCTTCCCAGAATTATCAGAATCTTGTGATATTCTTCCAATATCCAGCATAACAAAATCAACAGGGAAAATAAACTTGTCAATTTTTACAATGACATTCTCAATAATTTCCCTCGGGTACTGGGTTGATTTGTTTGCTAACTCGATACACATGCGGGTAGATTTTAATTCCCCAAGATCCAGCCTAGAAAATAGAGTATGGCATAAGACTAATGCTAGCCCCGAGGTCAGCAAGGGCTTTGTTAATGCCAAATTTTCCTATGGCACATAGGAAGTTGAAAACTTCAGGGTCTTTTTCTTTAGCGGGATTTGTTTAGAGAAACGCTAACATCTTTCATTTAAAGTTATTTTAGATGTTTCTTCAGCCTTTCCTTTCTTGGTAAGGAGATCTTTAATAAACTTAGCATATTTTGGCATTTGTTCTAATGCTTTGACAAATGGAATCTTTATGCTAAGTTGCTGAAGATTCTCAAAGGACTTTTTGAATTGCTCTTTTTCTTTTTTCCTTTTTTAGTCGACCAAGGAAAGAGATAGGTGGAATACAAGATTCCACAGTGTTTTTATGACCATCAGGTACTTTTTCTTCGTTTCTGGTTATGGTTTCATTTGTTACATGTTTGTCCTTGGTATTATTCTCAAGAGGGTTCCTTGGCGGCTTGTAATTGAGTCCACTCCTGGTTGTTATATCATGTGCCAATCCCCTAGGGTTTGTTTCAGTAGAGCTTAGTAGGCTCACAGCTTCCCTATCTTGTATTATTTCAACAATTTTTCCTAAGTGATATTCAATATTCTTAATAGAGGAGGCATACGCTTTAAATGTTTGGTCATAACTTTTCTTGATTCCCCGAACCATATTTTCACTCTCCTTCTGCCTTCTCAGGGATTGTTTGATGAAACTGTTCAGAGATTCTTCTAGATTTGAGATTCTCCCTTCCATAGAGGTTCACGTACTATGTTGTGCCATTGCGGACTTATTTAGTTATGATATTCATATTATTTTCAAAATTACAGATTTTGGTGAGAACAACTTAAAGTTCTTTGTTTTCAGCCTTAATGTTTCCTTCCTTGTACCAAGAGAGGGAATGTTCAGACAATTTCTTAATAGATTCAATTCCTTTTGTTGGTGTCATTCTAGGTATCGGTCTTAAAAATAGGACCTTACGGTCTAGTCTATAGTGTTTCCGGCAATTGATAAAAGATTCGCAACTGCTCATGCTTGTTAAGCTTATGTTCAGGACAACCAAGGAGAGATTCTGTGAATCTTTCCCATGAGGAGTGTAATGGTTCGTTAGCCTCTTATTTAAAGTTCCTAATTTTTTCTATTTCCTTAATGATTTTTAGAGGAGAACGCTTTCGTCTAGGAAGGTACTTCCGAAATACAAGTCCCAGGTTTTTTGATTGACCTAGTCGATAATTGTTAATCCACTGTTTTAGCTTTTCCTTTTAAAAGTAAAATGGAAAAAGCCATCAGCATACCTTGGTCCCTAGACACCCGCTTGACAATGGAATAGATCGATAATTTCGGTGATGTTAGAGATGTGTTCATGAGAATCTTTGCTTTCTTTACCGTAGAATACGTTTTCTTTTAATTCTTTGATACAATGTCCCCAAAATTCGAATTTAATGTTATCTTTAAATGATGGTTTAACAACTCTAGGTCCGCTGTCATCCCTGATTTTTGTTAGATATTCGTTGACAATAGACCTAACGTCTTTAGCTTCACTCATTCCTGAAAAATTAAAAATTAGTAAATAAATACAATAAATCAAATTACAAATAATTTTAGCTCCCCGGCAGCGGCGCAAAAAACATAATGCGTATTAATTGTTAAATTAAATTTGGAAGTTTTTAATTTTTAAAACTCGTCTACCGATGTCTACACACACTAACGGGTAGAGAACCCGGTCGTATGTAGTGCATGACTTGGTAAATCCGAGGTCGTCCCAAGAGCTAAGTTGTATTAGTTATAATTTGAACAGTGTCACAGGTTTAAAAATGGTTTTGAATTGATTTGAAATCTTGACAGGAAAATAAATGCGAAAAGTAAATGATTTGAGAACAGTCAGGGAGAAAGACGTGCTAACCTAGTTATTTCATTACTAATGTTGTGACATGTTTCCTAGTGCAATGTCTAGATATCATTTTATTAGTGGTTCTAATATCAATAGACGCGAATTGGCATTTGAGGTTTGTCCTATACTTCCCGTAATCTCAATTTCCTGAAACTCACGAAGGTTGGGAATCCAAGTTGCAATGATTAAACCCCAACTATCCTAAAGACCTATCTATAACCTAGATAGGTTATAAACCCTCTCTGAAAGAGTTCATGAGCTTTTTAAGTATTTAATGTAATAAAGGCGATAATCAGATTAATTCCTACACTAGGGATTGCCAACTTATCCTAGTACCCTGCTGATCCAAAGTTCAACAAGTCAGCCTAATAAGAGGATTAACATGATCTAAATCATCCTCCATACTACCAAAACTCAGGGTTCAATGACAGACAATAAGTATATCTAATTCAAACGATAAATAAACGAGAAACAATCATAGCATAGGTTTTTTTTTTTTTTTTTTTTTTTTTTTTTTTTTTTTTTTTTTTTTTTTTTTTTTTTTTTTTTTTTTTTTTTTTTTTAAATTAAACTAGGCCAGCAATAGTAGTGCTTAAACTTAGCCACTCATAGCAACATCAAGGTAAGAAATAATGAAAGAGATCTTGGATTAAACCATCATAATTCTTGCAAGATGTGTTTATGAATGATTAATACAAAAAGTAAGACAAGTGACTTCTCCCTTGGACTACTGGTGGAATTCTCGACTTCTAGAAGCTTGTATTGCCCTTTGGTTTTGTGTTGGAAAGGTTGATGTCGAATGTGCAGAATGAGGGCTCTGTTTATAAGTTTTGTATTTGTTACGGCGTAATTGATGAGTTGGTTACACCGTAACCATGCTGATGTGGGCTTCCATAATACAGGCTTAAAATGGGTTATGACACAACATTAGAGTACTAGTTACACCATAACTATGACTAGGATGAGTCATCCTTCTTTACGTAGCAGGTTACGGCGTAATTGTGACGAAGCAGTTACGCCGTAACTGTGGTGGTGACTAATTTCTTCTTTAATTTGGTTACGACATAACTCCTGGGGGGTGGTTACGTTGTAACTGGCCTTGAGATCCTTCATTTGCTTGCTTTCCACGTCCAATTCCCGTGTCTCTTGCTCTAATGCTCGTATTCTTCCTGTAAACGAAATATAAAGTGATTAAGTGTCATTTTTAGGCATTTAAACAATATTTACAAGCATTTTGATAAGGATTTTTATACTAAAAAGTATTAACTAGTTGATGTTATCATTCAGCGTGAGAGACTGGCACGATTTTGGGTTTAACCTAAACTAATAAAGCGATAAATGAGACAAAGAACACACACAAGCAGGTAAACAAACGATAAAGAAGAGGTCAAGCACTTATGTAAGGAAAAACGTATTAACCAAGTTTATTTAAATAAGATGTATGAGTTGTCTACGTGTGCAATGATTGTACTACTTCTGTTGGTGGTCTATAATTCCTAAGCAAGGTGGTACTTCTCCCTAAACTCTAGGTTTATATTACGGTTGATCCTGTCACAATCAACCAAAGCCGCATAAAGTTCGCACTGTCAATTATAATCTATCTAGGTGACAATAATGAATTTGGCTCATCGAGGCTTTACCAACTTATGCCCAATAGTTATCTATATACTGGTAGTCTACAATCCACTTAACTACCCAAGGAAACAAAACATTATTTGTAGTCCTAAGTTACATTAGTCTACCATTCACTTAACCAAAAGTAGAAACATGATTTTATTTGAAGTCCTATTAATCCAGTTATATAGATAAGCTGTATGTAGTATCTATCCCAGACTCTAGCCTATAGCCCAAATAACGATTAAGTTACATCACTTTATTTATAATCCTAGATCCAGTTGAATGATAGATGAAAACATAATCAAGCAATAAACGGGTATGAAGTGATAAACATAATCGACATGCAACAAAAGAGTAAACAATCGATATAAACAAATCAAAACATCAAATTATCATAAACTTTGCTAATACCTACAGGTATTAGCCCATAATCTTTGTAACAATACACAATATCATATTTAGAACGATTAAAGTGGAATTCATAAAGAAAACGATACGCTAACTAAACGATTATTATGAAGTATAATGATTACAAGAGTTTTCCTATGGAATTAACGCACTTGCAGGACCTTCTTGTCTTCTAAAATCGTCTGAGAATCGTACTTGGTGGTTCTTGCTCTTTTATGCTCTCTGAAAACCAAATGCTAGGTTTTTTATTTATAAGTTCTGAGATCTGGTCAATACGGCGTATTGGAGGGGTCCGATATGGCGTATCGGGGGTTATTCAGCGTGGGCTCCACGATTATAATATTTGTCACACCCCGACAATGGCAAAAACTTGGAAATGCAACATAATGATCAATCATAACGCAAGATACAATATAAAGAAAACTACAATGCATAAACTTTAAGTGTTACGAAGACTATCCACCTCGAACAACCTCGAGTGATGTCCCAAATCATAACCAAATTTAAATTCTCTTATAAATTTCAAATGCCCATAGAGGGGTCTAAATCCAAACTTAAACCAAAACTTTCAAATACAAATAGCCAAACAACTAAACAAGCAAGGCTTCACACAAAAAATCCACACGGGATACTCCTAAGCCTACCATCACATAACACCAACTATTCATCTTTCACTTTACCTGAAAATGATACTCGAAAACGTTAACAATAATGTTGGTGAGCTCGTAGGTTTGACCTTAAACCCAAAAGTTGTGCCAATATCTCAAAACAGGGGACAAAAGTGCAATATGACAGTGAATATATAAGAAACACCCATGCCTTAACATCCTCGCTAATCATGTAAAACTCAACCTAGCTTACCCGCTAGTCGAACCATCCTAGCATCACCGCTAGTCCGGTAGCAAATATGTCACTTACGCACCTAAAGGGCCTACCAGCTGGAGCACTAGATTAGGGCAGGACCTCACACATACTAGGGTAAGCGTACCTAGCCGATCCAATAACCACACAAATACTGGGATATGCGTATCCCTCCGATCTAAAATAATCATGCAACACATAATATTCACATAGCAGTCATAAGCACATATTTTGTCCCAAAAACAAAACCACATTTCGCACAATCAAATTTCAAAACAGTTCAAAACACATTTGAGTATCATTTTCCCCCAACGAAAAAATAGTAGAAAAATGGAGCTACGAGAACTCACCTCAAGCAAGTCTTAAGCAACAAAATCTCAATCACACAAGCAAATGTAACGACGTCCGCACACGACCTAGTCCAGTTAATGTCCCATTAAATCATTTATTTCCAAAATAGTCTTCACGTTTGATGCATAGAGGCTAGATGCGTTGTACAATTACCCATAACAATCTAGTGGTGTGATGGTTGACGTCTCATCCTAAAATATCTTATCAATTCGATATCTCAACGATACATACTTATACTATTTAAAGAAAATAGATAAGTAATATAAGTAAATATTTATAATAAATAATTATAAATATATCTCGATAAGTCCATTCGGTACTCTTAATTACCATATAATAATCATAATATGGTTAAAAATGAAACGTTTATTCATAATAAACATATTAGAGAAGTTTTGAGAAAAATTATATTTTTCGTCTTTTAGTGAATTTATTAAATAAATAAAATAATAAAATAATATTTTATTATTTAAAACAAAAAATCATGTTCTTAAGTACAACTTTTGAAGTATAAACTTTTTACAAAATTTCGACATGACCCTTACATTCATACAATGTTTTCCAAGGTTTTTAAACCTTTATTCTAAACATTTTTTAAACTTTCGACTCTTTTTCAACAAAATTCCAAAATCTCAATCTTTAACGCTTACTAAAACGTTTTTCTCAAAATAACGTTCAATGTCACTTTGTAAATACATTTCACTTTTAAAAGTTCGTCCAAAACTCTTAAAACGACTAAATATCGCTTATTGGGCTTTAAGGCCCAACAAGGGTCCATTAAGGTATTTATAAGTCAAAAATACGATCCAAGTCCAAAACCAAGGTCTATTTATATACATAAGCGTAGAAAATAACCCGAACCACAATAAGCCAACAAATAAGCCACGACTTATTTGTGCTTAATGGGCCTTGAGCCCATAAGCTCCAAAAACTAGTCCATAAGCTTTAAAAATAAGCTAGTATGCTACGTATAGTATTTGGTTATCACCATAAGCCACAAAAATAGTCCACGAGTATACGTCATACGACGTAAATAATCAAAATCATCTCCCTTGGGATTTCAAAATAAGCCGAGAGCCTATAAGCTCAAAATAAGCCACAAAAAACCCCACAAAATAAGTTATACAAGCTATTATCCAAAATAAGCTATTTAGCAACATATGTTATTCAACCATCACGACCACAATATCAAAACTACAAAACCCTCTTTGTTTCTGTTTCATTCGACGCAAGCTAAACACCCCTTTTTATCCGTTTCGTTTTCAAAACTCACTTTTTACGACGATCAACTTGTACAACTAACATCTATGCATCAATATAAACCCAAAAGGACAAACAAAATTTAAATTTAGAAACTTACAAGAAAATCTTCAAAAGTATAGATTTTGACGCGAACCGGATAACCCAAACGTTGTTTTTATGAACCCACACCTATCGGTATCAACCCGGATGACTTAGACCTTCATGTTCTTGATCAAAACTTGAAAAATAAGTGTGTTTTTGGTGTGTTTGCTGTTCGGATCAGCCAAGAGAGGAAAAGGATAAAGATTTTTAGTGTGTGTGCTTTCAAAATGAAATGTGTGTGTTTTGGAATCTAAATGGGACAAGGCTTGTACAAAAAGGAACACATGAGCTAAAAATAAGCCTTGTGGTTCCCCTTGGGTGTCCTTGGATGTTCATGGCATCCTATGTTGTTCCCAAACTTGGATCTGATACCTTAGCTTGTAAGGTTATTGTCACCTTGGATAAATCCAAACTAACAATGAGAGAAACTTTGTTAAGATGTTTCACCAAAGGTTATGCGGAATCTAACCTTTAATGATCAAGAAGAATAACAATGAAATAAATGAAACAGTAAAATGAATAGAACAGTGAGTTACACAAAAAACTTTAATATTATTGATGTAATAATACGAGTACTCAACCAGTACTAGGGTTTACACAACCTTAAAGCTATTAAAGAATGTATATTGAAGATGTATATCTTAATACTAACCTAAGGACTCCTTTTATAGCACAAGGAGCCCTGTACAAGATAAGTCCTAACCATATCTTCTAAAAAGAAGAGATATACACATAATATATTCTAAATATAACAATAACCGTGTATTTGACTTTGTGTAATCCTTATCCTTAAGACAGTAGTGGAAAAACTTCAGTAGTGGAAACCTTTCTTTAGCAGTGGGAAAATACTCTAGCAGTAGGAATGAACATAACTAGCCGTGGGAATACCTTGGAGCATTTTATTCCCAACAATCCTCCCCTAAACTTGATACTCCAATCTTCAAATCAAGTTTCTTGAATAAAATGTTAATCCTGGAGAGGATGCTTCCAAACATCATGTTATCTTGGACTGTTTGCTATACTATATATTTTTATCAGAAGTTCATTAGCCATTTCTGAATACTGGTCCACTTGTAGCTTGTTACACAGCAGCAAAGTTATGAGTCCTTTTGTCAAAGGATAGTCTTTCTCCACTAGCATAAAAATCTCATGTCCTCTTTCAGTAGATACATGGTGAACACCACATATGTCATAGAGCCTCCATTCCAAGGGATCATGCATGTATCTTTGAAGTGCCCATAGCTGGTCTCTAGGATCTGGTTCATATAGTCTCTTTAGCTTAACCCAAAGCTCCTTTTCTTTGTCCTCTGTAGGATCTGTAGTGCTGAAAGTCTTCTTGACCAAACTCCAAAGCCTATCCAGATCCTCTCTATCAAACCTCTTTAGCATCTCTTCAAATGTTTGATAAACTTCTGTGTGATTCCCAACTCTAATGATTTTCTAATATTTTCTTTGTTCTTCAGAGTAGATTTCCCATTCTATAATAGGATATTTTGCTTGTAGAGCTTCAATGTAAACTTATTCTACAGGTACTATCTCCATCATCTTCTTAAGCTCTTCCTCAGATAGCTCTTTAGAATATTTGGTTTGATGTTCTTGAGAGGGTTCTGATCCTGAAGCTTTAGTTGTCTTCAATCTCTTAGAGCTTTCTTGAGCCAACTGAATTCCTGGTCTCTTAACTCTTTCACTTTCTGTCTTGAAGTTCATAGGTACAAAATCTTGCAACTATTTCAGTGACAAATCAGCTTTAAGCTGTTCATATTCTGTCATCCTCTCAATCAATTCAATGCTCCTATCAAGTTTCACCAATCATCATCCCAATTCTTTTCTTGCTTGAGCCCTGGCTATTTCAGCATCTTTCTCACCTTGATCTTTAATCAAAGCTTATTCTTTTCCCCTGCAACACTGTATTTCCAGACTCTTAGCCCACATACCATCTAGCTGTTCCTCTCCCTAATCCTGAATCTTCTTCTTCTTTAATACCTGTAGACTCTACCATTTTTTCTCCTTCCCTTTTTCCTTCTGCACTGATGGTTGGACACACGGTATGTGAGAAGGTTTCAAATATTAATTCCTCTTGAAGCTCTTGTCTTTCTTGTATATGGTGTTGTAACACTGGCAGTGGTAAAAATTGCAGCAGTGGGAAAACTTCCACTAAGCAGGAGGAAAACCTAGCAAAGGGGCCAGCAGTAGTGAAAGCTTACCATTAATTAGAAACATTAGCAGCTTCCAAAGAGCTCAATAACATTTGCTGCTTTCATCTTTGTATATCACTACACTCACTTGTTTTATCCATTTCCATTACTCTTTTCAACATCTCCAGTACAACCAAATCCTCCCCTTGATCCATCCCCCCCTGTATTTGAGCTCTCCTCTTAGAGCAAATCTCACCCCCTTTACTATTCTCTTCTCATTTATCCTCAAGAGTCTTGACTCTGTTTCTTCAACATGAGGGAATTCTAGTCTTGACTTGAACACCTTTGCAGCCTACAAAAAAATTCCATAAGCAAGTGTGTTTGTTGCAAGTTTGTACACATATCCATTAATTCTTGATGTTTTTTGTTTTGCATAACTGCCCTCTCAACACCACAAGAGAAGTAACCCCTGTGATGTCTTCATGGGGCAAGACATAGTACTTAGCAATGTTTTCCTTTTCCCTTGTCCTAACATCTAAGCATGGCATTAGGGAAAAGCCTCCCATATCTTCCTCTCTTGTAAGAGTGCAGTCTCATCTGCTCCAGTGTAGGTGCTTTAGACCTTAGAAATCCCTAAGCCCTTTAATGTTAATCTCCTAGGGTATGAAATGTCAGATGAGATTGTGATGGAAGTGTTGTATTGGTTGTGGTATGGTTTCTGGAGAAGTGGTTTGATTCCTTGGCTGTAGATTCTACTGAGCTGAGGTGTGTGATGGGGCTCATCGGGTTTTTTCGATCTCACCCTGTTGATACAGAAACATGGAAACAAACAACAGGACAAATCCTACCCAGAAAAACTTGGACATGATGACTCTAGGTGGAGATAAACACTTTATTGAGTGTGAAAGGGCACATCATACAGTCTCAGTAGTTTTCATAACAGGCCGCGCGTCGAGAGTGAGCCCATTTTCAAATTTCATTTCCTATAAACCTCGGGAACATAAGAAATTTAACCTTGAAGATGGATTTGGGTGGTGTGGGGGGGGTGGGTAATATTGGCCACTATAAGAGAGGCAACGCGGGTGAAACATAGAGTAAAAAATTCCACAAACCTTTGTTGAAAAATCTGATATCGTCTTGAGATTCGTAGTTTTCGAACGAGGAAAGAAATAATTCACAAACTTAGAAACGAGATCTTCCCAAGTAAGGATAGAATGAGGGGGTTCTTTTTCAAGCCAAATCCGGGCGGCCCCTCGAGAGAAAATGGATAAAGCATCAACTTAAAGCATCGTGGTGGAACATTTTGTATTTTTAGCGTAAATGATCTGTTTTTAAACCAACCGCATTGAGCATCGAGGCGTCGGCCCTCTCAAACCATGAAATTGGCTCGAAGTTACTAATTAAAGTAACCCGACTTTCAATTACAAAATTTACGTTAAGTATATAGCGGAATATCAATCGTATCTCTCCGTAACCCTCGGAGGGGATGCATGAGTAAATCCGACATAGTAACGCGTTGAGAAGATACCAGCCATTGTGACAACGGAGTCTCTACGATAGTTTCAAATCTTCGGGTTCGTACAATTGCTTTGGAACGCTACATTACGTCGCTTCGGAATAGTGGAAGATTCACGCGCGCGCACGAGCCAATTCGATAAGAGGCAGTGCTCATTTGCACTAAACAAAATTTAATAGAAATAAATTTAAAAGGAAAATAATATTTTTTGTAAACGCGAAGTCAAAAGTTCACGGAAGCTCCTCTATAATAACGTCACATCAAGAAACACGGAAGACGGGTAATGGCGAAGCGTTTTAAAAAACCTCTCCTTTCTGCGTTGAATTTCCATAGAGGATCAACGCCTCCTTATACCTCTTCATATAGCGTGTTTGTTAAAGCTTAAGGTAGTAGACCGAATTAAACAATTGACAAAACGATTTCTTTTTATTTTTGGTTTTTTTGAAGTGGTTGAGGATTTAGAGGTCTAGGAGGAACATCCAAAATGTTGTCAAGCAAAGGGTTCAAGTGATGAGGAGAATTTGGTTCATGTAAAGATGGCGGTGAAATTTGAAGTTTTGAGTAAAAGGAAGAAGATGTGTTCTCTTGACTTGATGATGTTTGATTAGTGGATGTGGTTTTTGATGGTGCATTTAGAGGAGTTGGAGATGAAGAAGTTGTTATAGGAGAAGGTGTGGTGGTGGTATCTTCATCACTAGATATGTTGATAAATAGTTGTCTAGGAGGGATTATGGTGAGTTTGAGTTTCTTGGAAGGGTTAGATGAGGAAGCATTGGTGGAATTCATGGTAGAATGGTGCGAGGAAGATGAAGATGATGATAGAAGTAGGGAGGATGACTTATTTAAAAATTTTCAAAAATAAATCAAGAAAAATAAAATATTTTTGTATTTTTTAAATTTTATAAAAAACGATAGGGTCTTCAAAACACTAATCTTCAAACTTCAACTTGCTATTCGTTTCACAACTTCCCCGGCAGCGGCACCAAAAATTTGATTCTAGTATATATATAGTATATATATATATTCTAAATATCTCAAATTAATTATAGTATAGTGAGTATCCCGTTTGATATAAAAATTGCTTGAGGACAAACAATATTTTTATCTCCCGGATGTCGTATCCCGACGAAGTGTGAATTTGAAAACCTTGTTTCGGTTCGTGATCGTGTGCTTGAATAATCAATATTTTGGATTTGGTTTTTAAATCTAATAACGCAAAGGGAAAAGCTAATAAAGGCACTCTAAACTAAAAATTAAAGCAATTTAAAATCCTAACGACATTTAAAAGTAAATGAACATTAATTAAAACTAAACAAACTAACTTAATTAACTAAAAATGACAAATTAAAATTCTAAAAACTCAAATTGCAAAATTTTAATCTAAAATGACTTAAACTATTTTTAAAAACAAAGAAAATATACTTTTTTAATTTTTAAACTATTTAAAACTAATTTTTAAACTAAATTATACTAAAAATTAGATTAAAAATATTAAACTTAATTATAAAAATTCTTAAAAATACTAGATACTATTACTAAAGTTTACTAAGAAAATTGGTTCAAAAAGCTTAAGCCAATAAGCTGTTAAAATGTAAATAAGCTGTTAAGCTTTAAAACTTAAATGAACTTAAGTAATTAATGAAACAAAACGTTTATGAAAAAGACCCAAGGGCGTGTTGCTAAGGTGTGTGTGTTGTGAAGGAGAGGTCACAGGTTCGAAACATGTGACCTTTCCTTTTGTATAAACATTTTTTTTAATTTTCTTTTTAAAAAAGCTAAACTATAAGTAAACTTAAGAAACTTTAATAAAAGGCTTATTGACAAAACTTAATAATAAGATAAATAAAAGCTAAATAAAAGACACTTTCACTAATTTAGAAACTTTTTGGCTTGTTTTAAGACACAATAAGCAAAAGAAAAAGGCAAATAAGCTAAAACAGATCTTAAACTAGAACTAAAAAGCTATTAGGTCTAAAAATAAGCTAACAAATTAAGCTGAGAATCACTTAAAAAGAAAAAAGACAGCGGACACTTAAAACAGACAAACAGGCTAAACTACTTCCTTTAAGCTAGAAATTGGACTTAAAAAGTATGACTGATAAGCTAAAATCTCAAAACAGTTTGACATTGACAGCCAAAGAACACATAAAAGCCAGAAATAAGATAGCATGACAAAGAAAGAAGCTAGAAAAAGCAAAAGAAAATGACTGACTACTCTAATATTTTTGGTTTTTTGCAAATTTATGACAGATTTCAAACCTAAAAATTAAGAATTAACAAGCAAAATTTAAGATCAAAAACTTAAAACAGATAAGGAACATAACACAATAAGCTCATATAAACTAGATTTAAGCTACAATAAACAACTAAATAAGCTGAAATCCTAAGTTGAATAGATTGCATACTTGACTTTTTGAATTTGACTTAATGGCTTTTTGCAACATCAAATTTAAGACTCAAAAGCACTAATGACAAACTTATACCTTGAAACAGATTAAGAACATATTAGTATAAGCTAAAATCAATAGAAATCAATCAAAGTTAAGCCAAATTCTACCCTCAATTGATCTGCACATTAGACTCGTTAAGCTAAATCCTACTTGGCAGATTTTGATCAAAATGCCATTTCACAAGACTCAAACACAAAATAGATACCAACTGATGTTTATACACCTCATTTAGCTCACAAAAACTAAACCTCAAATAGGATTTTAAGCAAATTAAACAAATAAGCTGTAACAAATCCCTATGGACTAGCAGATTTAAGCATTTGATACAAGACACTAGAAAACTTATTAAGACTACTTTTAATCTTATAGAAACTAGTATAGGCACTTATTTAGAGCTTATAAAACTGACTAGCTAACTAAAAACAAACTACACATTCATTTCCAAGCTGAAACAGCTTATCCCAAACACCCCTTAAAAATCTGAAAACCCATTTAAAGCTTTAAACAGACTTAACTAAGCTTTGAAATACCAAAACAGATTAAGCATTATGCAAATTAAGGACAAGTAAGCAAAGTTTTAAGAAAAATAAGCTCCAGAATATAAACTACATTAATAAGCTATATTAACTACTAAAATGGACAGATTCAATTAAGACTTAAACTAAACTAATTTAAACCAAACACTAGACATATTAAGCTAAATTAAGACAGTTTAAGCACAAATAAGCAATAATAAGCACAGATTAAACACAAATAAGCAGATTGGTAAGCTAAACAGTACTTAAGCTAAAAGAAAGAGTAAAGGAAAATGTGTACCTTGATCCCAGCTTATAGGGATCAAAAATTGCTCATAAGAGCTTAATCATCAAGCTAGCTTATAAAATAAGCTCTGAATAAGCCCTGTAAGCCCTTCCCTTTCTGGCTTATCTTTCAAGTAACTTATTCAGTTTATTTGAGTGGATTTTTGGTGAGTGACTTATTTAGTTTAAAACAAGCTAAACTAAATGTAAACTAGCTTATTAGGTAATTAGGAGCTTAATAAGCTTATTAAGTGAAATCCAAAAACATGTTTACGATTTAGCATATAAGTAAGACAGAATTTAACATAAAGTTTAAAAGAAAATTGCAATTTTATTAATGATAAAAGAGTTACAATGCTTTGAAAGGAAAATACAGTAGCTAAAATGACAATAAGATAAAAGTTACACTATTAAGCTACTAAAAACTATTAAAAGCTAGACTCCTTCTTTGTGTTGAGGAGGCCTCTATTTATAGCACGAAGATGAAGCTTCCAGGGCCTGAGGAGCATCCCAAACTTCTTATCCCATCCATTCATTCCAAACCGACCTAAATCCACCAATCCCAGCCCTTGGATCATTTTCCACGTATCACAACCAATCACATTCTTTAGGATTGCCAGCGTAGCATTGGAAGTGTCAAAGGTAGGGATGAGCAAAAGAACCAAAGAACCGGATCGGAACCAAGAACCAAACCAGAACCGATAAGAACCAAACCGAAACCAGAACCATCGGTTCCGGTTTCGGTTCTTGATTTTGAGATTTTTTCGGTTCTTGGTTCGGTTCGGTTCGGTTCCACCGGTTCTCGGTTCCTGAACCAAATATCCAATTATTCTAAAATTAGGTAATAATTTCCCATACTTCAATTATACGCTCCAATATTCCAATTCCATAAAAAAAACCTAGGGCCTACTTTATAAACACAGCCAAACACCTTAAACCCTAACCTTTAATCTATTAAAATCATTATCAAAACAATGGAGGTAAGTTTTATTTTTGATTTTTATTTGCATTCTTGCTTCACGATCTTAAACATGTCTAATTCTTTTCTTTGTATAATGATTTTATGTATTTCGCGGTTTTGTTAGATCCAACTAAGAAGTGTCACTTACTTGCTCATGGTTTTAGAAAAATTATTAGTTATGATATATCTAAAGAAAAACCTATGAGCAATAAAGAACTTGAGAGCAAGGTTGAGGATATGGTTGAAGAGGTTAAGACTAAAATGGGAGAGTTATTTGGAACGTATAAAGAAAGGTTTGATTTTCTATCGTCAAATTCGAGTATGGGTGAGCACATGGAATCCGAAGTTACATCCCCTAATAATGGAGATAATGACTTCTTAAATGATTATTATAATGTTGATGCTACTAGCTCGTATGAAACCGAAACAGAGTTAGATAGATACCTTAGAGAGCCGAAGATTGAATTACGTAAAGGTCAGAGCCTTGACATTCTCCAATGGTGGAAAGTAAATGGTCCTCGCTTTCCTATTGTTTCAAAAATGGCTAGAGGTAACAACAATTTATTTTATACGAATGTTACATTGTTATACCTTTTACTTGCATATTAGTGTAATCTGTAATAGTTTTGTGATTTTGTGTTATATATATTTTTGTGATAGATATCTTGGCAATTCAAATTTCAACTGTGGCATCTGAAGCGGCGTTTAGTACGGGTGGACGTGTATTAGACCCCTATAGAACTCGCTTGTCAACGACGATTGTTGAAGCTTTGATTTGCACCCAAGATTGGGTGAGAAAGTCGAGAACGCAAATTAATTGGGATGATGTTGAAGATCTTATTAAAGACGATGAGATTGTGAAAGATATGGAAGAACAATTAGAGAAACTAACCGAAAGAGATAAAGCGAAACAAACAGGGGAAATATAAACGTTTCTAGTTATTTTGTTGGACAAAGTTTAAAGTTATTTTATTTTGTTTTTCAGATTGTTATGCAATTATTGAACTTGTATAAGTTGTAACTATAGAATGGTTGTTTATTTTAACTTATGCATTAGTTGTTAAATGATATTGCTTTTAGCATAAATGGTTGCAAAGGCTTTAAAAAATATATTTTTTTGCTTTTTATTGGCTTAATTCATTAGTGCATGAGATTTTTTTATTATAGATATCGGTTCCTATCCGGGTAGAACCGGTGGAACCGAAACCAAAAAAAATTATTTGGTTCGGTTCTCGGTTCCTATTTTTCTTAAAATTTCGGTTCTCGGATCCATCGGTTCCGGTTCCAGTTCTACCGGTTCTAGACCCATGCTCATCCCTAGTCAGAGGTGTCAGGTAGATCTTCTAGAAGCGTTTTGAGCGTGTGTGTATGGAATGGATAGTTACCCTGTGTTAATACGTTGCGTGTAAAAATGGAAGGGAGAGGATAACAAATAGTAAGTTTGACCTGGGTGTTTATCTATTTGACTTTGACCCGGGTTTGGTACTTAGGCTTGGGCTTTTATTGTGTAACTTGGGCCGGCTAAGAGATTAGGTTATGGATTTTGGACTTAATTTATAAAAGGGCTTATGGTTTAGTATAGATACAATGTTAATGGGCTGACCCGACCCAATAAAATAGGTACGGGTTAGCCCATTAAGGATGTATACGCCTTCGGCTTTGATTACTTGCACTCTTATAATCTTGTGCTCGATTTTGTTTGTTTTGGCTTCGTTTTTGTCCTTTTTGATATATCCGATACCTGCACAATACAATTCACAAAATACACATATACAATGCATTTTCTATGTATTTTTGGTCATTTAAACTCATTTTAATAAGGAAAAATGATATGTAATTAAACACATATCAAAAATCCCCCATACTAAGCTATTGTCGTGTCCTCACGCAATATCATGAACACATACTTAGAAAACCAAAAATTTCAACCCCCTTAGACTAATTACCTCAAAAAGTAGCTAAGTGTTCATCTAAGGAGATTAAGAAATTATTAGCTTTGAAAAGTCCCCCGTTTTACCATTTTTATATGCATACACTTATTATTATCATTCATTCATCTTTTTTTATATATCATAACTTCAAGAAACACTAAAAGGATAAATTCATCATTCTCGATTTTTCACCTGCCCCAAACCAAGCTTAAAAACGAAATCATTGTTTAATACAAGTTAAGATGCTAACACTACTCATAAATGCTAATTGTGTATGCAAAGCTACTTTCCGCTCCCTTATTCCTAAATCCTCTAAGAGTTTTATTTTTATTATTAGTGACAAATTAATTAATGCCTTATTCATATAAAGAAAACTCGGTTTAGACCACAATTAGTATGAAATCCTTTCCTAAAGAGACTATATGGTGAGAATAAGGTCCACATTAAAGTTCTAATTTCGCATGATTTAGGGGTTATCCTTTTTATTTCATCCGAAACAACTCAACTACGAGTCCAGAGACTGAGGCTTTATTTAGATAACCCCAGAGTCGAAATTTGACTTTATTATTATTATTTTTATCATAGCAACATTATTAAACCTCGGTCCTTTAAATAATTGCCACATCGGTATGCGAGTCGACCATGGTCCAGGAGTCTTATTTCGACCTTAGTGTTTTCCTCGACCTTTTAGAAGGCTGCAATATCGGCAGCGAACCGACCAGATGTAACAAACTTTTATCAGTCTTGGATTTATTATTATTACTATGGGCCTTTTTTTTAAGACTGCCTCATCGGCAGCAAACCGACCATAGATAGTAAACCTTTATCAGCCTACAGTTTTTCACAACACTGACAAAACCTCGATGTGTACCTTACTTTCACTAGAAGGAATCTCTACGAAGTGACTTAAACTAAGAATCGCAAAAACCAAACTAACTTTATTTATTTAACAATTATATAACGTTTATTAAGCTGATGGGAGCAAGAAGCCACAATTAACCTCTATGAGCTCTAAAGAGTTCCAACTACTCCACGTTTAGCATCTAACTTATATAAAACTCTATCATTTCTCGTTCTTCGCAAATTTAAAATCTTTACTAAAAAGATCCGTGAATGCTTATTCTAATAAAACAAGCTTTTGCATATTTAAAGTCTATCATAGAAACTTGCAAACACTTGGCTTTTTCAAGCTAGAATTCGCGTTTTAAAGCTTCTTAAATAAAAGACTAGCAAAAGCTTAAATTTATATAAATTAAGGGGCAATCTAGAGCGCAACATGCTCGATCAAGTCAAAATTTATTCTTAATAAGACAAAACTACGTGTCAAAACACTTATTCTATTTTTAAATTTTTTTAATTTTGGCATAAAATCGTATATTTTTTGTGGCAAAACGGGATTACGTAAAGACAAGTCAAATGCAAGTAAGATCAAATCGAAAGATCCTCCCATACTAGAACTACACATTGTCCTCAATGTGAGACTGTCACCCCCATACTAATTCCAAGGCATAATCTAAATATTAAAGGGTCTCTACGCAAATCTAAAGCCGTTTATTAATTATGCTAATAGATAAACATTAATCAATAAGATCTAGGATATTAGATTCCCATATAAAAGCATGAGAAGGATTGAAGATCGAGTGAACGATGGATAAAACCACAAGCACGAGAGTCTTCATAATCCGAGCAATCCTGGACATAAAACACAAAACATAAAACACGAGAAAGGAAGAGGCGAGCCTCCTCACGTCACACTTATTAATAAATATTATACTACTATGCCACCCACGAAGCGCTTGTTTTTGTTAACCGAGTCACGAGCCTGACTCGAACCTGAATTTAGTGGTCCATTGGGGAAAGTTTGGAGATCCGGGACAACCATCGGTGGTATGTCCCCTCCAAAATAGTGTTTAAGTCTATGACCGTTCACCTTGAAATTTGATCCGTCGGTTTGAGATAACTCGACGGTTCCATAAGGGAAAACTTGAGCAACGGTGAACGGTCCGGTCCAACGGGTTTTGAGCTTGCCCTAGAAAATCTTTAATCGAGAATTGAAGAGAAGAACTCGATCACCAAAGTTGAAAACGCGGTTCTTAATCTTGGAGTCATGAATCTTCTTCGTTTTCTCTTTGTAGATTAAAGAGTTCTCGTAAGCTTGATCCCGAAGTTCATTTAATTCATTCATTTGAACTTTCCGGTGATCACCCGCGGTCTTAAATTTATATAAGTTAAGGGGCAAGCTAGAGCGCAACATGCTCGATCAAGTCAAAATTTATTCTCAAGAAGACAAAACTACGTGTCAAAACACTTATTCTATTTTTAAATTTTTTAAATTTTTTAAATTTTGGCATAAAATCATATATTTTTGGTGGCAAAACAGGATTACGTAAAGACAAGGCAAATGCAAGTAAGACCAAATCGAAAGACCCCCCATACTAGAATGACACAGTGTCCTCAATGTGAGACTATCACCCCCATACTGATTCCAAAGCATAATCCAAATATTAAGGGGTCTCTACGCAAATCTAAAGCCGTTTATTAATTATGCTAATAGATAAACGTTAATCAATAAGATCTAGGATATTTGATTCCCACATAAAAGCATGAGAAGGATTAAAGATCGAGTGAATGATGGACAAAACTACGAGCATAAGAGTCTTCATAATTCGGGCAATCCTGGACATAAAACATGAAACACGAGAAAGGAAGAGGCGAGCCTCCTCACGTCACACTTATTAATAAATATTATACTACTACTACTACTAGGGATAAGCATGGGTTTCCACCCACAAAGGGTTTATTTTTGTTAACCGAGTCACGAGCCTGACTCGACCCCGAATTTAGTGGTCCATAGGGAAAGTTTGGAGATCCGAGACAACCATCGGTGGTATGTCTCCTCCAAAATAGTTTTCCCACCGTCATCATCATCATTGAGATGAGATGAGGATGGTTGATCGAAGGTGGAGGAGGAAGTGGAAGGACGGCCTCTTCTCGTGCCACGATCCCTTTGAATTTTTCGCTCTAGTTGAGCGTCAAGAGGATTCATGACACAATCATATAAGACATAAGACTCGTTATACAACTCGGGATATTCATTCATGATGAATTTAAACAAACGAGTTAATAGCATACCATATGGTATAATTAACCTAGCTTGCTTAGTGACCCACTCTATTCGTTTCGCCATGTAAAGGCAAGATTAAATCTTTTGGAGTGTACAACACAATAAAGCATAAAACAAAGACACGCGGGAACATGATCCGGATTACCCCCCAGACAGAAGACGTTTTCCCAGATGATTTCCTCTAAAGGTTTCAAAGTTGACATGATTTCACGAGTGAGAATTTGATATTCAAGAACATCAATTTCTTCCTTATGACGAATGCGACAGACTTGACCTTCTCGATCAATTCGAATAGATGAAATGATGTCCTCAATGGAAGGAGGGTTGGTTTGATGTGGACCATCCAAAGGGATACCATATGTCAACTCATCAAGTCTCCGTCTATCGGTAAAGACACACGCGCCTTCACAAGAAATGTCAAGAATTTAAGCAAAATTTTCAAGAGAGTTAGAGAAGAGTTGATTTTGAATCAAAAATTCGACAAACATTTGACCTTCCTCGAAATAATTGATTTGATATTTACTATAGAACTCGAGTATGAAGCGAGGACAGATCTGCTCATTGATTTCAATGAGACATTCAAACTCAACAAAATAAAACAAAGATCGAACATAGTTTAGGTTCGTAAAATTGTAAAAAACCACCCGTCCCTCATGTATATAGCGTTCTTCAAGGTTCATTAGTTTTTCTCTTATTAGACTACGGAATTCATATGAGATTTTAGGGATATAGTGTCATGTATTTTTGTAATCTTCAGATGATTTTTGAGGCATTATCACCTAGAATGAGAGAACCAAGATCACATTTTAATTGCATTTTACTTGTATTAATATTTTAGGTTCACGTCTAGTGTGTGTCTATATGCAACGAATGTGCAGTAAAGATTAACTCGACCTAAACATAAAATCCTAAGAGCTAATCCAAATGCTCGTTAATTTGATTTTACTCATCCAAACAAGTCAAAAAATACATATGAATTATGTATCTCAAATTTTTTTCATGAGATCATTATGCATGTGTTTTAAAACGTTTTTGTATTAGATTAAAAATGCATAACAATAATTTTATTGTGTTCCTAACGTGAGTGATTTGAAAATAAAATTGGGGTTTTGGTTCGAAATCAATTTTTCAACAAATTCCCTAATGTATGCAAATCCTATATCTACGGGAAGCATATTAGTTATATATTGTATCCTAGTAGTCCTAAATGTAAACAATTGAAAGAAAAATGAAAAATTCTCAATTTTAATTTTTGTGTTCATCATGAACCCTAAACTCAAATTGAAAGAAAATAAATGAAATGACTTACAATTGATGATCTTTAAGGTGTTGTGACTGATTATAGGTGTTGATTTGATCTTCAATTATGATTTTAGTGGTTGATTTTGAGTTTTTTGGGTGTTTTGTTCGTGTTCGTCGCTGCTAATATGAAAGGGGGTGTTTGTTTTGGTGTTTTGAATTTTTTTAATTAAGTGTTCAATTTTAGTGTCTGCTGATGGCGGCCCCATATCGCCTGGCGGTCCCAAATATATTGGGGGCCGCCTAGGGTATGAGGGCCGCCCTCAGCGAGGGGTTTTGAACTTAGTTTTTGACAAAAAATTTACGAAGATGAGTGACATTTAATTTGCATTTCGCGAATTAGAAATGCTTAAAGTACTTTGGATGAAGTATTTAAGTTGTCATGACATGAAATTAAACACGGACTA